>JANHAO010017947.1:0-13783 GCA_026873985.1 Saraca asoca
TTATGTTTAATTACTCATTAGCATTACACTTTGGTTTAACATGGAAGTGATGGAATTCACACAAGTTGATAAGAAAGAATGGAATGGTTGGACTCCAAATTGCTCCGACAACGCTCTTTTTAAAATAAATTTTGAATAAATAAGATTCATAATTTAAAAAATAGTAAAAAAATTTATAATATCCCCCATCAATTTCGGATTGATGGATTTAGTTCTCACAAACTTTAAAAATCAAAACTTAAAACTATATAAAATTTAAAATAAACATCTATCATCTACTTAATCGATTATTTTATTAAATTAGGTTATTTTTTCATAACTTTTTTAAATAATACTGATAATATTATTATATATTGATTTATCACATCATTTTTTTATATAATTTTTACATCATATAATTAATAAAAATTAAATTAGATATAAAGAATTTCAATTAAATATTTAAAAATGAATTAAGAAATTATATGTGAAAAATTAATATAATAGATCAACATATAATATAATAGTATTATGATTCTGTTTAAAAAATTTATGAAAAAATTACGTAATTTCATAAAATGATTAATTAAATAAATAATGTGTTAATTTTATGATTTATATAATTTAAGAATTTGATTTCCAAATTTCAAAAATTAATGGAGATAAAATCTAATTATCCTAAAATTGATAGGATATTTTATATTTTTTCCAAAAAAAGTAAATTGCTTTTATTTTTTAGATTAATCTAATTATAAATATATATTTATCTTTCTTATTTTCCTATAGATTAAAATATAAGAATAATAAAAATGAAAAATATATTTATAAAAATAAAAAGTTATAAATGTAATTAAATAAAATTTTATGACTGATAAATAATTGGTCCTTTAAAAAATTAGGGCTTGAGTTAAAGAATAGTTAAAGCTCAATTTGGATCAATTTGCTTAAAGTGGTACTTTAAATTAACATAGGGTAACAAAAAGGCGTCGTGAGTGAAGAGCATCAGAAACGAAAGCTGTTTATTAATTTAAAGCTTCTCGGCCCTTTTTCTTTTTCATTTTTAACTGAAAAGCTCTATTCTAAACAAAGCTACAAAGCATAGTGCGGAGTGGCACTTTGGGTTTTTTAATCTGGCCTTGTGATGACTGCCTTCACTATCCCACAATTCCAAATGCCCCTGCTGCATATCTTATCTTAATATACAATTAACTTGACATAAATAAAAGCACTATAATAGATTTAAATTTGATTTATTTTCAACAACGATCAATTTTGTATTATCAAATGTTTATATATTAATATGTTATAAAAAAATTTATTAAAATTTTATTTATTATTGGTAAAAAATTTAATTATTATTTTTCAATAATGTATTATTTTAAACTGTTAATCTACTATTCACATAAAGTTATAGCATAATAAACACTAATTATGATTATGTTATTGTTATAATTAAATTATTAAAAATATAAAAATGAGTGTTTGCAAGTAGCATAACTCATGTAATTATAATTAAAATTACGATGTTGATTCTAATTAAACGTTTGATGTCGAATGTCTTCCATTTATATTGAAGTTTTCACACATTCGATTATCACTTTTGCTCTCTTCTAGGTTTGATATTGTACTTCTCTCTCTCTCCATCTCTTGTAATTCAAAGGCACTCTCACTCTTGCTTTCACTCTCATTCTTACTCTTTTGTTGACGGCAAAAACTTAGCTCACTCTCATTCTCTCAATGGTTTGAACCAATTTTTTTTTTTTCATTTTCTTCCTATTTCTAGGTAATAATTGCTTTTCTTTTTGAATTTTATTATAGTTCGAATACAAAAATGCCCTAATACATTTCTAGCATAGGACATAACTAACTTGTTTTCTAATATGTTTGGGATTGTAAATTTGTAATTATAGCTTTAGTTTCTACATCGCAAATAAAGTCTAATTGATTTAATTTTAAAATAAAAATTAAATATAATTGATTTAATTTATTAGTAGAAGTCCAACATTGCCTTGTTTTTTAATTTTGTTTAACTTTGGAAAGTCATGGATCATAGATAGATGTCTATTGATCGGTTGAGTAAAGAATATGTAAACGAGATTAAGAAGTTTATTAGATTTTTTGTTAATCAACATACTGTTAATAGTAATTAGTTGATCAAATGTCCTTATGTGACATGTTGTTGTGTTAAGAGAATGAAAGTCAAGGAAGTAAAAAATCATTTATTTATTTATGGAATTAATAAAGGGTATGCACGATGGATATGGTAAGGCAAAAGTGAACTGTCTAGTAGTTAGCAAAACAAGGGACAGTACTAGAACAAGGAAATTGATGTGCATTTGCATCATTGATTAGAGGATATGATGCATAATTTTGTTGAAGATAATTTTATTGAACAACTGCATATCCTTGAAAGCTTATTAAGTGATGCAGAAAGCATTTATATCTAGGTTGTACTGAATTTATATGATTATTTGTTGTATTGAGATTGTTCGACTTGAAAAACAGGGAATGATGAAGTGACAAAAGCTTCACGGCTTTACTTGAAGTATTGAAAGATATGCTTTCGGAAGGTAATGAAATTCTAAATTGTACTTACAAGGCTAAGAAAATCTTATGCTCGATGGGAATGGAGTATAAAAAGATAATGATTGTATATTGTATAAAAAGAAATACAAAAATTTACATGAGTTTCTAAAAAGTGGGGCATCACATTACAAATTGAAGAAGAATGATGCCCTGAAAAATAAAAAGGCTTCAACTAAGGCGTTATGGTATCCTCCAATAATACCAAGGTTTAAATATATGTTTGCTAATGCAAGATATGCCAAGAAATTAACGTGAGATACGGACTAGATGATTTTTTATGAAAAGCTTTAACATCTGACTAATTCTTCTCAATGAAAAACACTTGATTCATTATTCCCTAAATTTGGTAGTTAAGCAAGAAACCCTAGGCTTAGGCTTCGTATAGATGGAATGAACTCTCATGGCGACCTAAACAACAAGAATAGCAGAAAGCCTGTTTTGTTGGTGATTTGCAATCTACCTCCTTGGTAATGTATAAAGCACAAGTGTATAATGTTTTTATTTATGATTTTAAACTCCAAACAACTAGGAAATGATATAAATATCTTTTTAGCACCACTTATTGAAAACTTAAGGATAATGTGTGCATGAAGGTGTGTCGATGTTTGACGCATATCATTAAGAATTTTTTCAGTTGCTTGTCTTTCTCTTTTGCATAATAAATGACTTCCTAACTTATGGAAACTTGTCTAGATATAATGTCAAAGGATATAAAGCATGCGTTATTTGTGAGAATGATACATCTTCTTGTCAACATAAGCATTGAAAATAGCGTATCTCAATCACTGGAGATTTCATCCTTAATCTCACCATTATCGTAGGCAAAGAAAGACTTTCAATGAGTTACATGAAGAGGGAAAAGCTCCAATACATTAACTAGGGAGTAGGTTTATGAACTGGTGAAAAATATTAATGTCACTTTTGGTAAATTCAATACACCAGCTAGTTATAAGACTTCATGGGAAAATAGATCTATATTCTTTGATCTTCTATATTGATAAATCTTGTTTGTGAGGCAAAATCTTGATGTAATATATGTAGAGAAAAATATCTGTAATAGTCTCATTGGAACACCTTTGAACATATCGAATATAATCAATGATGGAGTTAAAGCCAAATTAGACTTGGTTAAAATGGCAATACAAAAGGAATTAGTGTTAGAGAAGAATAGTCAACATATGTGTTTGCCTCCAGCTTGTCATACTATGTCTAGGAAGGAGAAAACAAGTTTTTGTGAGTGTTCATATAGTGTTAAGGTGTTGTAGGGGTATTCGTCAAACATCAAAAGTCTTTTTTCAATGAAAGATTTGAAAAAGCCTAAAAGTTATTTGGTTGGGCACCGAAAAAATAAAACTTCCCAAGTAGTAAATTCTTATGTGGTATTTGGTTCAACTATAAACTTCATAAGAAGTATTGTCAAAATAATTAAAATGTCCTATAGAAAAGTTATACTCTTTTATCAAAACATTGGATAGATTTTTAAAAGAGTACTCTTGTTATTATTTAAAATTTGCAATGATAATTTTATATTTTTGTTTCATTAAAAATACAAGAAATAAAACTTACCTAGAAGAACTAGTAAACAACTTCCTAGGCTTCCTAAGAAGTAGAATTTCTGATTAATAAAATAACCTAAGCATTTTCTATTCTTGAGAAAATTATAGTCCCTATGAAACTTTCTATGAAATAAATGACTTCTAATTATATTTAATTATATATATTAAATTAATAAAAAAAGATATATATATATATATTATCATTTATTAAATAATATGCTACTTTTTCTTTTATCACAACTTAAATGCATTAATAGTAATATTCTATATGCGCAAGATAAGCAGAAAGCATTTTGCCGCACAATAATGGAGCTGTCATTGTGAACAAGAGTCACAATTGTTAATAAAAGTGAAAAATATATTTATAAAAATAAAAGGTTATATTATAAATATAATTAAAGAAAATTTATGACTGATAAATAATTGGTCCTTTCAAAAATTAGGGCTTGAGTTAAAGAATAGTTAAAGCTCACTTTGGGTCAATTTGCTTAAAGTGGCACTTTAAATTAACATAGGATAACAAAGAGGCCTCACGGGTGAAGAGCTTTGGAAAGGAAAGCTGTTTATTAATTTAAAGCTTCTTGGGCCTTTTTCTTTTTCATTTTAACTGAAAAGCTTTATTCTAAACAAACCTATAAAGCATGGTGCGGAATGGCACTCGGGGTTTTTTTAATGTGGCCTTTCACTGTCCCACATTTCCTATAGCATAGTGTGGAGTGGCACTTGTCGTTTTGTAATGTGGCCTTGCGATGATTGCTTTCACTATCCCACATTTTTCTAATGCCCCTGCTTTATATCTCATCTTAATATACAAATAACCTGACATAAATAAAAGCACTATACTTTTTAACTGATAGATTTAAAAAATTGATTTATCTTCAGCGATAATCAATTTTATATCATCAAATATTTATATATTAACAAATTATTAAAATATTATTTATTATTGATAAAAATTTTAATTATTGTTTAAATAGTGTGTTATTTTAAACTGTTAGTTTGCTATTCACATAAAGTCATAGCATAATAAACACTAATTATAATAATGTTATTGTTATAATTAAATAGCATAACTTACATAATTATAATAAAAATTAAGATGTCGATTTTGACTAGATGATTGACATTGAATGTCTTCCATTTACATTGAAGTTTTCATATATTTGATTGCTACTCTCACTCTCTTCTAGGTTTAATATCGTAGTTCTCTCCCCCTCTATCTCTTGCAATTCGAAGGCATTTTCACTCTTTCTCTCACTCTCATTCTTACTCTTTCATTAACTATAAAAGCTTAGCTCACTTTCACTCTCATTCTCATTCTCTTAGTGATTTGAACCGATCTTCTTTGTTTCACTTTCTTCCTATTTTTAAGTAACAATTATTTTTCTTTTTTAATTTTATTATAGTTAGAATACAAAAATGCCCTAATACATTTCTAGCATAGGATGTAACTAACTTGTTTTCTAATATGTTTGGGATCGTAAATTTGCAATTGTAGCTTCAATTTCTACATCATAAATAAAGTCTAATTGATTTAATTTTAAAATAAAAATTACATATAATTAATTTAATTCATTAATAGAAGTTCAACATTACCTTGTTTTTTAATTTTGTTTAACTTTTGAAAGTCATGGATTATAGGTGAATGTCTACTGATC
Source organism: Saraca asoca (assembly GCA_026873985.1). Lineage (NCBI taxonomy): Eukaryota > Viridiplantae > Streptophyta > Magnoliopsida > Fabales > Fabaceae > Saraca > Saraca asoca. The sequence goes on from JANHAO010017947.1 coordinate 5,780, forward strand.
GGTTGAGTGAAGAATATACAAATGGGGTTAAGGAGTTTATTGGATTTTTTGTTAATCAACATGCTACAAATAGTAATTAGCTAATTAGATGTCCCTATGTGATATGTTGTTGTGTTAAGAGAATGAAAGTCGAGGAAGTAAAAAATCATTTATTTATTTATGGAATTAATAAAAGGTATGCATGACGGATATAGCAAGGCAAAAGTGAATGGTCTAATGTGTCTAGTAGTTATCAAGATTCTATATTTAAGAAGGAGAAAACAAGTTTTTTAAAGTGTCCATATAGTGTTAAGGTGTCATAGGGGTATTTTTCAAACATCAAAATTCTTGTTTCAATGAAAGATTTGAAAATTGTTAAAAGTTATTTGGTTGGCACTGAAAAAATAAAATTTCCCAAGTAGTAAATTCCTATGTAGTGTTTGGTTTAACTATGAACTTCATAAGAAATATTGTTGAAATAATTAAAATATCCTATAGAAAAGTTATACTTTTTTACTAAAATATTGGATAAGTTTTTAAAAGAATATTCTTATTATTATTTAAAATTTACAATAATAATTTTATATTTTTGTTTCATTAAAAGTATAAAAAACAAAACTTATCTAGGAGAACTAGGTAAACAACTTCCTATACTTACTAGAAAATAGAACTTCTGAGTAATAAAATAATCTAAACACTTTCTATTCCTTAAAAAATTATAATTCCTATGAAACTTTTTGTGAAATAAAAGACTTCTAATTATATTTAATTTGTATATTAAATTAATAAAAAAAGATATATAATTTGTATCATTTATTAAATTATATTTAATTTGTATATTAAATTAATAAAAAAAGATATATAATTTGTATCATTTATTAAATAATATACTACTTTTTCTTTTATGGCAACTTAAATGCATTAATCGTTATAGTCTAAATGCGCAAGATAAGCAGAGAGCATTTTGCCACACAATAATGGAGATGTCCTTGTGAGCAAGAGTCACCATTGTTAATAAAAGTGAAAAATATATTTATAAAAATAAAAGGTTATAAATATAATTAAATAAAAATTTATGACTGATAAATAATTATTACTTTCAATAATAAGAGCTTGAGTTAAAGAATAGCTAAAGCTCGCTTTTGGGTCAATTTGCTTAAAATCTTACTTTAAATTGCCGTAGGATAACAAAAAGGCCTCATGCGTGAAGAGCTTTAGAAAGGAAAGCTGTTTATTTATTTAAAGCTTCTTGGCCCTTTTTCTTTTTCATTTTTAACTGAAAAGCTTTATTCTAAACAAACCTATAGAGCATGGTGTGGAATGGCACGTGGGGTTTTTTTAATGTGGCCTTTCACTCAGGGGCGGATGCAGTTAAGGCCCAGTGGGGCTCAAGTCCCCACTGAAGTTTTTGAAATATTTTTTTATAATATTAAAAAAAAAAAATTTTTTTGATAGAAGGACTAAATTAAAAATTCTGTAGAGATTAAATTAAAAAAATTTTTTAAAAATAGGTCTTAGTAAAAAAAAATAAAAAATTTAAGACTAAATTATAAATTTTTTTATTTTGAATTCGGATCAGCCCTCACTAACCCATATTTCTGCGTCCTCCCCTGCTTTCACTATCCCACATTTCCTATTGCATAGTGTGGAGTGGCACTTGGCGTTTTTTAATGTGGCCTTGTGATAATTGCTTTCACTATCCCACATTTTTTCTAATGCCCCTACTTTATATCTCATCTTAATATACAAATAACCTTACATAAATAAAAGCACTATACTTTTTAACTGATAGATTTAAAATTGATTTATCTTCAACGATGATCAATTTTATATCATCAAATATTTATATATTAATAAGTTATTAAAATTTTATTAAAATATTATTTATTATTGATAAAAATTTTAATTATTTTTTTAATAGTGTGTTATTTTAAACTGTTAGTTTGCTGTTCACATAAAGTCATAGCATAATAAACACTGATTATGATTATGTTATTGTTATAATTAAATTATTAAAAATTGCAAATTAATATTTAAAATAATAATTGTGTGTAATGGAGGTGTTTTATGTTAAATATAAATATTTATATGTGATAAAAGAAAAGGTGAGCATGAATCTAAGCTAAGTGATAAGTGCCTATAAACACTCATGATTGGTTGACATGCACACAAAATAGATTGGACTAATAATTTATAATGTGAAACGGACCATATGTGAGAGAAAAGTTTAATGCATACTTTTTTTTCCACATTGTGTAAAAAGGATGCATACCCAATAACTCTGAACGTCAAACCTCCAGCACTAAAATGAAAACAATATAAAAATGAGTGTCTGCAAGCAGCATAACTCACAATTATACATGTGAATTTAGTAGATAGATACGATTAATAATGAGTCGAATTAAGTTGAATCAGTCGGCTCGTTCTAAATTTTTTTAACTTGTGATTTAGCTTAAATTTAATTTTAATCAATTTTTTCAATTTAAACTCGATTCAAATTAAATTTATAAGTGGCTTAACGTGATTCATTATACTTAAATTAATTATAATAATGAAATATTTTATTAAAATTTAATTGCTTAAAAAATTTAGGAAAATAAATATTTTTAGAATTTACCAATATAGAACAAATAAAAAATAAAAAATAAGTAAAAATAGTGTTATAATATTACCCATATTATAAATATATTTAATATAACATAAATAACATTTTATCTCACAATATAAAATTATATTATAATTATCACTAAATTAAAAAAAAAGATGACTTGATTTGAATTTTACATTTTTTTATTGTTTCTCCTACCTTTGTTATTTAATAAAATAAACTTACAGTCAAAATTATTTAATTAATTATCCAAGTAATTAAAGTAAAATAAATAAATTATTTATCAATTTCTTTACGTTCACTCTTTTTATAACACAAAGTGTATCACAAAAAATCTAAAATCATCAAGTGATGATTACAATTAATCTAATTTTTAATATTTCTATTTAAAATAATATTTAAAACACTTATAAAAATAAAATAATATATTAATAATAAAAATATATATTTTTATAATAAATTTTGTCAAGTATTTTATTTTTAAATATAATATATTATAATATATATTTATCTTTATTTATATATTTACTTGTCAAATCATATTATGATTAAATGAATTAAGATTCTATTAATTTAAACTCAAGTCATTTAAAATTCCAGTGAGATGATTCTATATATTACTTATTTTCTTATAAATTTAATTTGTCAACTTAAAATTTGAATCTGAGTCCTTTATAAGCTGACCTGAGTTATTGTTTATTCTAAAAATAAATATAAAAGTGTGTTTTATATTGAATTTTTGAATCTCAATAGAGAATTCTTAGTTCTAAAATAAAAAATTTCCGATTTATTTCTACGAGAACGAAGAAAATGAACAAGATAAACCACAAAAAAAAAAAATTAGAGAATCCTTAAAAATAGAAAACGACCTCCCATAAAAAGATGCTTCTAGTCAACTCAAAAAGAAAAATCAACTAATACTTTGTGGCTCAGTTTCCCAGGCACACACTGTTGTTTAACCATTGTTAGCATCAAATTCAGAAGTAATGTATCTTGCACGAACATCAGAATGTGGGCACGGGGATACGGGGATATAGATACGTGATATGATATTTTTAGAAGTGTCAAACTATTTTTACATGATAAATAAAGTATTGATATTGAGAAGTGTCAAAAATAAAAATATTTTTGACACATAAATATGATTATTATATAAAATGTATGCATGTAGTTCCAAATGGACACTGGTCAAGTTCAAAAAGTCCCCCACAAGCTGCTTTAAATTCCGCTTCCATCCCATCAATTTTCTCAGATTCGCATAAAACATTTTCTGTCCCACCAAACACGACATGAGACACACTCCGAGATCCTATCTTCTGCTCCTGTTGCTATCCTCTCTGTTAGTGGACGTATCTCTGTCAATTAAATTACCACCACAAACATCCAGAATTTTCTCCAAAGTCCCATCGTGGTTCCGTAGCTTACCCAAATTAAAACAATGGTTTTCTGACGCGTGGCACAAATTAAAATCATTCTTCGCGCATCACCGTGCAGCTATAGGAAAGGCATTCCAAGGTTTATCCGATCTTCAACAGTTACTCAGTTTCTTGGGCTACTTAGATTCACAAAATTTCACCAATGTCTTCAATGAAACTCTGGAATCCGCCATTAAAAACTACCAGATTAACTACAATCTCAACGTCACCGGCCAGCCTGACAACGAGACTCTTCAGCATATTTCGCACCCACGATGCGCCCTTCCCGACGTCGTCAACGGCTCTACCACCATGAACTCTGGGAAGAATCTGACGTTCGACTTGCCGGTGCTTACTCCGTGGTGGCTGGAGGGCAAGGTTGGACTGACCTATTCGTTTTGTTCGGAGAACAATGTCACAGACAACAACATCAAGGTGGTTTTTCAAGAAGCTTTCAACCTGTGGTCGGTGGTCACCAAGTTGAACTTCACGGAGGCGCCGTCGTACGACGAGGCGGACATCGGGATAGCATTCTTGTTGTTCGACGGGAAATTCGGTCTGGTCGCCGGCGCTGCTGCGAATTATTCGTCAAATACTGGGAACTTGCTTCTGGATTTCGAGGAGCACTGGGTGTTTCCGGGTGAAAACGAGACCGGAGATGGCGACATGGACTTGATGTCTGTGGTTTTGCATCAGATCGGACATTTGCTCGGACTGGGACACTCATCGGTGGAGGAGTCGGTTATGTTCCCGGCGATATTGCCGGGGCGGAAGAAGAAGACGGAGTTAGCAACCGATGATGTGGAGAGGATTCAGAAACTCTATCCTCCAAAAACAAATCACAGTGAGTTATCACCGGCTCCGGCTCCGGCTCCACCTCCACCACCGGCTCCGGCTCCGGCTCCGTCTCCACCTCCACCTCCACCACCCAAGGTAGAGAGCGCGCCAGCAGAGTCGACGGAGACCCCGAGGGCCACCGGTTCCGGTGGTCGTGTAGCTGTAGTGGGGTTGAGGTGGGGCATGATCACTACTTCGTTTGTTGCATTTGCTTTCATGGTATTATTGGATTGAAGTACAGAAATTAGTTGCTGCATTGTATGTCATTATTCTGTATTAGATCTTCCATCTCCCTTTGTTTGTCACTGTTTTCTTTGTCTTTTTCCTGTTGTTTCTTTGTTTGTTGGTTGGTAATGGAATTGGGAAACTTGTTCTTTCCTCTGATAATACCATTAATGAAATTGAACTTGTTCCTGTATTGTACAAAAATATTATATAATTTTTATATTAAATTTAATATTTTAATATTTTTATTTTAAAATTGTAAAAATGATTTTAAAAAGTCATAACTCAGATTTCCCTGTTATCCAAGAATTAGAAAATCTCTGTTATTAAACAAATTAATTATTGAACTTTTTTTTTTCCTGATGTTAATTTAGTGTCTAAAATAAATTGGTGCTAGAACGTGGAACCTTAAAAAAAAAAAAGGGTTAAAATGATGCTAATCTTTACAGTTTTGCCGATGGTTTAATTGGAGGCATGACCTTTAAAAGTTTTTAATTGGGTGTTTGTAATTTAAAATTTTGGCAACACATGGGCATCCTGATGGTTGATGCAATTCTCATTTTAGGTTGGTTATGTGCATCATTGGCTGCCTGAGCACAAAAACACCTTTGACTGGACAGAACTTTTTAAATTATAAAATTTTAAAATGAGAATTGATTACAAAATTTCAACCTGATGTTGGAAAAACTTCTCAGCCTTGTTGACCATCGAAAGAGTGAGAAATTAAACAACGTAAAAACCTAAAGCACTTGATATTGTATACAAACAGAAAGCTCGATACTGCGTTAATATAAATACAATGCTAAGCAAATTCAGATAACACCAGGGATCACTGGCCGGTTTTAGAGTGGCATGTTAAAGACTGATCAGCATTGACATGTTCAATTTTATACGACTTCAACCTGTCTGTCCTCCCGTGTGCATGAGAGAGAGAGAGAGAGAGAGAGAGAGAGAGAGAGAGAGAGAGAGATAGGGTGTGTTTGATTCTGTTTTTGTTTTTTTATTTTTAAAAATTATTTTTAAAAATTATGTTTAAAAATTGTTCTGCAAGATAAACTGTTTTAAAAATAATTTTTAAATAGTAAATAATAAAAAATTTACTTGATAAAATTGTTTTGAAAATAAATTTAAAAAACAAAAAATAGAAAACTCGTTTGATATGAAATTTTTTTTAATATTTATGATAACTTTAATTTTATAAATAAGTTGTGATAATGTTTTAATGAGAATATGAGAAGAATAAATAATGAAAAATAAAAAAATATTATAAAATTTAATATAATATTAATATGGTATTAATACTTTTAAATATATTGTTATGAAATAAATAACATTATTTATAGTTATTCATATTAATCATAGGTGGTACAAAAGTAACATTAACAATTACGTAAGTTAATATGTATAAATTATTAAGTAGAATTGCTATGTTCTATCCACATCCAATTTGAAATAAAATCACAATATGCTGTCATTTCTACTGCCCCTTGATCAAATAATCTTGACAAGTTGTCTTGATTGGAGCTTGTCTCTCCCATGTCTATATTTTCATTTAAAACCTTTATTTCTACATCATCAAAATCTTCCTATATGTCAAACAATTGATCACGTAAATTTTACTTACATATATAATTATGAATAGCACAATAAGCCGTCACTATGAGTCATTCTCTACTAAGTTTGTATGGTGGCATTAATTTTAAAATGAGAAATCTGTTCTTTAATACTTCAAAGCAACACTCAATAGTCATTCTTAATGATGAATGTCTATAATTAAATAGCTCCTGAGGACTCCTTGGTTGTCTACCTTGACCTCTATATTGTTGTGCATGATATCTTTCACCTCTATAAGGGGGAAGAAAACCTCCAGTGCAAAGATATCCAGTATCCACAAGATAAAATAAACCTACATCAATAAATATACGTTAACAAATAATATATCAATTGTGTATTTTCAACAAAATAAGAGAATTTTGACAATATAATAGTTACCATTCGTAGGCTATGGAAATTCTACATTTGGATTAGTAAGTGCATCTAAAAAAACTTTGGCATCATGTGCACTACCTTCCCACCTCGAATAGACATATGTGAATATCATATTAAAATCACAAATACACATCACATTCTGTGTCACAATTGTCTTTCTACCTCTGCACAATGTTTGTTTTTCAACAGGAACCCATGCACTTATGCGTGTGCCATCAATTGCACCTAAACAATTATATTACAAACAAACAATTACAAAAAATAAATTTATTGATGAAATAAAAAATTAAAAAGTGCATGAGTAAATTCTTAACAGAAACACATACCTTGAACCATGGATAATAAATTAGGTTAGCTTTAATTTTTTCAGGCAATTCTGTAGACTCTTGTTTGATTAGCTTTTTCCCTAATCGACATACTGCTCTCAATACTTCTTTAAAATAACAAGAAACTGTTTCTGTGGATTGTTGAAAACAGTTTGATACTACTCTATGACAAATATTACGCCCTATAATGAACAAGAACATAGCAACTTTTTCTTCCACTAGCAAATTTCGTGAATCATCTAAGTAACTTTTCCTCCTTAATTTATCACAAAAATTAATAAAACACGCTTTTTCCATTCGCAATAACTTAAAACAAGTTATCCCTGATCCATTTAATAACTCAGAACTAAACCCACGACCAGTTAATGTAGATGTTCAAACCTTAGTTTTGTTTAAAAATTTGTGCTCATAATCATAGATCATGTTAATGATGCATAGCTCAGCTAATTCATCATCCTCAGAATCTGATGATATCTCATCAAAACTACTTGTATCACTATCTGATAATGTATTATTTACAACCATCATGGTGAAAACCTACCACACAAATAAAATATACATAATTATAATATATTCAAGAATTACAAAATCAAATGTTTGCAACAAATATATTACTCAAAGTAAT
>JANHAO010017948.1:0-13825 GCA_026873985.1 Saraca asoca
GGCTTGGCTGTGTTCCATGGCACGGCCGTGCTAGGTGTATTCTTCATGTTTTCTTCAATTTTTGCTTGTTTTCTTGCATGGCTTCTTCTTCTTTCTTTTCCTTGATTTAGATGTAACTTTGTTCTCTGAATTTCTTCCTTCTTTTCAGCCCTTTTCATTATCCTGCATGAAAATATAAACCAAGAGCAGTATCTAGGACAAAATATAAAATCAAAGCAAAAACATTAAGAAAACATAAAATACTATTAACAGAATGAACCAAAATTATCTTATTTTCATGCCCTTTTTCCATTTATCATTCTCAGGTAGAAAATCGGCACACAAACAAAAAAGAAGGGAAGGAATAGCAGTAGAGAAACACAAGGTTTTTAACGTGATTCAGCCAAATCCGGACGGTACCAAACCATACGTCCATGGTAGTGCATTGATTAGAAAACATTTCTATAGAGTTTTGATATCCAGGCCTCCTCCTCCTTATAGTTATCTCCTTCCTGTATTTATAGAGGAGAGGAGGTTACAATTGCAATTTTACATCTAGTAAATCCATTATGTTAGTATTTAATGTATAAGACTTGAATAGATAGACTAAGTCCTAAAGTTTAGCTACTATAGATTGCCTCCTACAAGTAGGTCCTGTGTTTCGGCTAGGTAGAGTGTGATTTTTGATCTTCCATCTAGCGAGTTCTCGGGTCACAAATCACACCTCGCTAGCTAAATTCCTCAGTCTGGGGAAGTGTTGGTCCCTTGCAATGATAAGGTCGAGCTCATGCTATCATGGATAAGCTCGAGTTGAGGAGGTTATTCAACGACACGAATTGGAGACATAGTGCTCTGAGTACTAGGTCTTCGCCATGCTCGGGCTGTTTACTTACCCTTCAAACATGATCCGTATTTCTCATATAATAGATACTTTATATTATAATATCTTGATGATGCCAAAGATTATCTTGATGATTATGTTGTGTGTTTCGTTGATGCTAATAACCTTTTAGTGTAAGATGTTGATGTTGATGTTCTTGACTCAATTGTCATAGCAAAATCAGTTTCATCTAGTTGTAAGAATTTCAGGTCATTGAAGGTGAGTTTAAGAATTCATGGGTAGCAAGCAGATTTTATGGCCCTATGAGTTCGTGATCGTGATTGAGAATAACCAATTATCATGAAGCCAACAATAAATAAGTGCACTTCTTAGGAGGCAACCCAAGTGTTTTCTCTTTTTCCCTACCTCTTTTATTTTGATTATCCATGATTTGTTGTTGCTTTTGTGCTTTACATTAAGGGCAATGTAAAATTTAAATGTGTGGAAGAGATTTTAGATTTGCTTTGTTTTACATTTTACTTGTTTTGCCTTGCTTGTGTGAAAAAAATATCTATTTACTTTGTTTTGATTTGTTTGTGTGAGAAAAAAATCTATTTACTTTGTTCTTTTTGGTGTATTTTTCAATGATGATGAGTTTTTTTAGGCCTTGAGTATATTGCAATTGATTTTGATGGTTCCATAATATGATTGGATAAATTTTCTTACCTCTTGATTCTTGAATTTGATTAACATTGTGATTGAATTTGAAATGTTTGTAGATTGATTTTTGGTAGACATATTGCCTATGAGATTTTGAGCCTTTTTTCCTTATCATTTTATCATATTCCTCTTCTTTCTTGTGTGTGATTTTCTTTCATCAAATTATTGCTCTATAACTTGCTTTGAATCTTGTTGATATTACAATGGCACAAGCATACATAAAAATGATTAAAGCATTCTTTGATTGAACTACTTTTTCCATTTTAGCCTACCTTGCAATGTAATAGTATTAAGTCCCTTTGAGCCTAATTAACCTTTTTCTTGTTAGATAGCCCATCAGAAAGTCAAGCCTTGAATGTCTATATCTTTTCCTAATCTTAAAGATTAGTAGAGAATTTAATTCATTAATGGGATGGGTTCTTGAACAGGTGTGGGGATGTGCTAATTATTTGGTGAAAAAGTAATTGTTGTTCATTTCATTGGTCAAGAAAAGAAAAGAAAAAACAAGTAAAAAGGAAAATAAAAGAGAAAAAAAGCTGAATGCAAGTTAAGAGAAAGAAAGCACGAAAAAAAATAAATTTGAAAGAAAAAGAAAATTTTAAAAAAAAAGTGAAAAATAAAAGAAAGTGAAAAAGTGAAGAAAAAAAAAGAAGTGAAAAATTTGTGATGTAGAATTCAGTTTTAATTTCTTCTTTGCTTATTTAGATCTATGCCACAATGCTCTATTAGTCTTTTTGGTTTTGCACTTTCATATTCTTGTTATTCCTTTCCTCCCTTTTCCTTTGGTTACATTACAATCTTTGTGAAGCCCTTTTGATTTGTGCTATACATGTGATTTGAGTAGTGGAGATTAGATGACAAGCATGCTCATGGTAGTGCATTTTCATGGATTGAAATTGAATGAAAACTTTCCCATCTTAAACACAAAAAGAGTTGCATGGAGAGCTTAACTTGTAAGGGTCTACCAAGTTGATCTACTTGCCTTCTATTATACACTAAAAACAGCCTCGTTCGAATGACTCCTCGAGAAATCGAGAACCAATCCTCGGGCTCAAGCAAAGAGCCCCCGGGAATCCAGACTACAATACCAAGCGCCAAACCTTATCTCGCTAGCTTCGCTCAACCGTGGTCCGAAGGGCCACACTACAATGACAGCGCGACTCCGCGACAATAGGCTCAAATGTCGACTTAGCGATCGCTCCACTCAAACTCACCTTCTCGCTACAACAAGCCTAACGGCTTCCCCGAGAAGCCCTCGTTTGAGACAACAAAGCACCTTGCCTGATAAAGTGGCGGTTACAAGCCTACTTGTCGGCCTAAGAGGGCCTGCTTCATAGCCTATGGCTAGGTATGGCCTTCTTATTGTCTTTTCTCATTTATTTGATGCAACACAACTGTAGCTAGCATTTAATGCATAGCACCTCTCCTTCTTCTATAAATAGGATTACCTTGTTAGTAAAGGAGGAGGGAGGCCAATCTTGTAAACAAAACTTTCACATATTATCAATAAAACTTCCGTCGTGGACGTAGGCTCTGGTACCATCCGAATTTGGCCGAACCACGTTAAAAACATTGTCTTTCCTTCTCCCTCTTCCTCTTGGCCATCTTCCACAACACTTCAAGAGTGGCATTGATTCCTGAACTCTACATCCCGTTGGCCAAAGTTTTGTTCCTCCGCACGGACCATATTTTGACGTCAACACCTTCTGAATGAAATTATTTTGCTAGTTGGATTTTAGTTTTGTGTTCTCAAGAATGTGCTTCATGAGATGCTATGTCCCCTGAAATTTTGGTTGTTTCCTTGCTTTTGGTTTTCCATTCTCATAATTGTTGAAAACTTTAGTGTTGAAGTCTAGTTTAGTTTTGTTTTGGTGTCTTGCCTGAGGACCTGCAAGTGCTAAGTGTTGGGGGATTTGATGAGCACAATTTATACATATTTATATCTCTTTTATACTTAGTTTGTCATGTTTATGTTATTAATTAGATAGTTGTAATTGGTTTTATGGTTAATTGAATTAATTCAATAAATTGTCACTATTTCAAAATTTTTAGGTGTATCTTAAGTTTTGGACCTCATTTATTAGTGATTCTTATGTCCTTGGAAAGCTAAGACCAAGATGTAAAAATGTCATGGAAAGTCCCAAGGCTAATTCAGCCATTTTAGGAGTCAACTAAAGCCCAAAATTTGAAATAGAGTATTGTCTTGCAACCCAAAACTAGTTTTAGTATTTTCATCATTAGTGGACCTCCATTTGTCATTTTGGTGCAAACTTAAGCCAATAGGATAGCTATAATCCATTCCTAAAACTGTCACATAGGGCTTGAGGTTAAACTATATCATTTTAAATTAGTTACAAGGTATCATTTTAAATTAGTTACAAGGTAATGAATTAAAATGTTAAATTCTATTATAGGTTGGATTGCTCTAAAAAGTTGTTTCAATTTTTGTCCCATATCTTGAGTTATGAATCCAATGTTTGTGCAAGTTCAAGGCCATTAGACTTCTAAGATACAAAGCTATATTTCAAATGAAGGAAGCCATGTCCAATTGAGCCTCATTCCACCATAATTAGCAGCCCAAGTAGAGTTAGTGTAGTGAGCTCTATAAAAGCTTAGCTGAGCCACAATCATAATAACTTTCAAATCATTTTGTTTTTTCTCTATTTGTGTGAAGAGGAGGAGCTTTGCTAGGGCCAGAACTCGAACCCTAAATGGGTTTTCTCTTCTTCTTTATTTTTGTTTTTAATTTTACATTGATATGTACCTAAACTCTTATTTCAATCCAAGGGAAATGCTGCATCAATTCTCTTGTTAATTATGAGAGTTGCTTTCATTGTTAATTTATTCCTAATTTAATTTTCATTTTTCATGCTAATAATTACATTGGATGATTAGTTAATATGGCCCATTAATTAATTGTTTATTATGATTTACTATTAGCTAAATTTCCATAGTCAATGTTATTGTTTGTGGCTATTTGGTTTGAGTAGTAATAGAGGTTTTGATTTGCTACTAGGATAAGTCATTTTTTTTAAGAGAATTAGGTTTAATTAGTTGATTTGCTACTGAGGTAAGTTGATTAATTAGTATTGACATTTTTATATCTTGATGCAATTGGAAAATGAGTTTGGGTGTTGGGCTTCAACTGATTTAGCAATAAGGGTTAATCGAGTGCTAAGCTTGGTTGGCCAATTTAGGGAGAAATTAAAAAGAATTAATTATGTGTTAGGCTTAATTGTATTCTTGGAGAGTGAAACGTTAGCATCAATGATTAGTTGTAGAATTGATTGGAAGAGTTCTTTAGATTGAGTTTTTCTCAATTGAATTTCCCTTTTTCTTTGCTTTTGATTGCTTGTGTTATTATTGTTAGTCTAGTTCATATTTCTAGTTTATTAATATCCAATCCCCCATTCCCTACTGTGAGAGCACTAAAATAAATCATTGGTCTCTGAGATGCAACCTAGACTTACCCTAGCTACAACCTTGGGTAGTTCAATTTTATTTTTGTCGGTCCCGACAACAATCAAGAAGTTCAAGAGCTACAAAATAACATAAATCAAGCAATTGAGGATGAGCCTAATCAAGTATCTCAAAGGGTTGAGATAAGTAATCAAGCTCAAAGTACACTTGTATTTTAGAGATCTAGTAAGGAACATTGTGAACTTGAAAGATATAGTTTTCTCCTTACACAAGAGAACAATAATGAGCCTACTAGTTAGTAGGAAGCAATATTAGATATTGATTCTTTGAAGTGGTGAGAAGCCATGAAATCCAAAATGGATTTAACACCTGAAAATCAAGTATAGGACTTGATCATTATACCTGAAAAGAATAAAACCCATTGAGTGCAAGCAGTTCTTTAAGAGAATGGCATTTATAGATGGCAAAGTACAAACATACAAAGCTAGGCTAGTGGCAAAAGGTTATAGGTAAGTACAAGGTATTGACTATGAGAAAACCTTTTTGCCAGCTATCTTGTTGAAGTCCATTAGGATTTTATTTTCAATAGTTGCATACCATGACTATGAGATTTCACAAATGGAAGTCAAAATAACTTTCCTTAATGGAAACTTAAAAGAAGATGTATATATGATACAACCTGATGGTTTTATCTCCATAAGTGAACCCCACAAGGTATACAAGCTACAAAGGTCCATATATGGATTGAAACAAGCTTTATGGAGTTAAAGCATCCTTTTTGATGAAGCAATCAAATCATTTGACTTCATCAAGAACATTGATGAACAATCTGTGCACAAGAAGCTTAGTGGGTGTGTAGTTGTCTTCCTATTACTATATGTAGATGACATACTCCATATAGGAAATGACATTCCCATGTTACAATTTGTCAAGTTATGGATGTCAAGACAATCTCCATAAATGATTTGGGAAAAGTAAGCTACATTCTAGGTATAAAGATCTATAGGGATGGATCTAAATAGTTGCGTGGCATCTCTCAATCCACACACATGGACAAGATGCTAAAAAGGTGTAATATAGATGAGTCTAAGAAAAGGTCCTTATCCATGTCTCATGGTGTTTACTAGTCTAGGAAATAATGTCCTAAGAAGGAAGATGAATAGAAATGCATGAACGAGATTCTCTATGCATTTGCAATAGGATCAATCATGTATATCATGCCATGTACATGGCCAAATGTCTCCTATGCACTAAGTGTCACTAGTAGATATTAGTCCAATATAGTGAAAAGTGTCAAAGTACTGTCAAGACCATCCTTAAATACTTTAAAAGGACTAAGGATGTGTTCTTGATATATAGAGGAGACCCTAATTCAAGAATCAAAAGTTTCATAGATGTAATCTTTTAGTCAATTAGGATGGTTACACATCACAGTCAAGATTTATATTCACTCTCAATGGAGTTGTGGTTTGTTAAAAAAGTTCCAAGAGAGATACAACAATAGATTTTACAACCAAAGCTGAGTAAATTGCTACTTTTGAAGTGGCAAAGGAAGCTATTTAGAGATAAAGAAGTTAATCACTAAACTAGGAGTGGTTCCTGACATTGTTAATCCAATATAAATCTATTGTGATAATAATGACACCATAACACAAGCTAAGGAATTAAGGTCTCATAAAAAATCTAAACATGTCATGAGGCAATACCACTTGATCAGAAAGATGATAAAATGCAATGAAATAAGAATATAATGGTTTCCCATAGATAACAATGTATTTGATCCCTTTGCTAAGGCTCTATCCCAATAGAAGCTTGATAATCATTTTACAAAGAATGGAGATTAGATATAAAGGCGATTGGCTCTAAGTCAAGTGAGAGATTGTTAGTATAGATACAAATAATTTTGGATGCACAACGAAGTACATGAAGTAGTGATTAATTAAGAGAGAGTTCATCCTCTTTAATAACAAGGAAAGATATTCAAAAGATTTTTTGACACCTATGTTATGATTAGAACCATAGGCTTGTATAATGATACATAAAAGGAGTTTTATGTGTAATCAATTATCGGTACATAAAAGGAGTTTTATTTATGAAAGATCATGAGATTGTACATAGTCAAACATACAACTATGATTGGACATTTTAATTAATGTCGACACTTGAACCATATCCTATGTCCAATTTGAATATCAAAAGATGAAGGGATTGAATTACACACTAACACCGTATCACAAAAGGTTTTGATTTTCAATTTGTTTGAAGCCAATCTTGATCTGTGAATTTGTTTGAACAATTTAGAGAAATTGTGTTTGAATCAAAAAGAATTTTATATCAATTAAGATTATAAAAGTTTGTAAACGAATTCATTTCCAACATGTATGAATACCAAATGGATCACACACAATAGAATCTCTTTAATCCAAAGTTAAAGAAAAAGTGAGAATACAAAATGTTGTGACTTCAAGAGTTAAATTAGTGAATATCTTAGAAAATTGAAATGATTAATTATGTGTTCTAATGTGATTATAAGTATTAATTAATTAATAATTTAATAATTCTTATAAGGATTACAATTATTAAATAGTAATAAAATTTCCATTATTAATATTTGACTATTTGACTATTGTCGACCCCCTGGTGAAGTGTTGCGTCTTTCCCGCCACATTAGGAGGGACACCTCGAGCATGGCTCCGATGCCTCCTGGCTTGCAGCATTGACAACTGGGAAGAATGCCAGAGGAAATTCGTCGATTAATTCTGGTCATTAAAAAAATATCTTGCATCCCCTTGCCATCTCGTGATGATCTTTTAGTGCAAGGGTGAGTCACTCAAGGACTATGTAACCCAATTCAAGCATGAAACTAACTCGATAGAAGACCTTTCTGAGGAAAGTATCTTGACAATGATCTCAGTGAAGCTTTGCAAAGATGGTAAGCTGTACAGAAGCCTCTACAAGTCCCCGGCCCGAGACCTCACTAAACTCTATGAATGGGTCACCAAACAAATAAGATAGGAAGAAACCTTCGGGACATAGAACCCAGGCACAGAGCGGGCCCCAGTGGTCCTATTATGAACAAAAAAGAGGGAGTGTGAAAGCCACGATAGCCCTACTTCTCATCTCGCAGAGAAGGCGAAGCACCAGCGACCTAAAGCCCATTTCAAAACCTACAACATCTTGTCCGATACATTGGCTAAAATTTTTACCCCAGAAAAGAATAATGAGGACTTTGGAAGGCCCAGACCGATGAGAGCCACTGCCAAGTGCAGAGATCTAAGCAGATTCTGTGCTTACTGCAGTGAGGCTAGACACACCACCTCAGAGTGTTGAGCACTGAAAGACGTCATTGAAGACCTTATTAGAAAAGGCAGATTACAGGATTATGTGGTGAGATTGCCTAGATAGGGTGCTCAACAGGCTCAGCGAGTTTCCACCTGAGAGCCCGAGCCCTTCATTAGAACCATATTCTAATCTTGTAAATCTCATTTGTTATCAATGATAATTAGTTGTATCAACCATTGTGCACTGAGCCAATACAAGCTGTCGATTGGCCAAACATTATCTACACAAAGAGTTTTTACTCTGTCATTGCAGGGATTCATCCGGGGGTGAGACAGGGCAAGGCCTACTCAGTCGATACATCCGAAGCAAGCCATATCCCTTGAATTGTGACAAAGAGCGCAAAACTTTCGACCACAGAACATTGAGCTCACTATGGTACTCATGTGCAAACTCACTATGCAACACGCCTTCGTCTTAAAAAAAACAAAAACTGTCCAAGGGTGAGACGGCCTAGAGTGTACCTCACATCCGAGGGTGAGATGACCCTAGAGCCTATCTCGTGTCCGAGGGTGAGATGGCACAGAGCCTACCTCGCGATAGCGCAAATGCATCATTATTTATTATAATATGTTGTTTTGGTTTGATGTACGAAGGTATTTCCCAAGTTAGTATCTACCATGGAAGTTAGAATGTTATGATTCCCGATTCTATTGTGAGTCTCCAACGGAATCTTTTTCCTCTATGAATCCTTCCTAAATTGCACAAATCACTATTGGTAGCTAATCAGCGATTCACATCTACTCTCTTGTTTTTTTTGTAGAATGAGGTCACAGCAGAAATCAAGTTGGTTTTTGTGCAACCCATTTTAAAAATATATCCTATTAAAGATATCTTGTCAATTTTTTTTAGAGCTGATAACAATGTTATCTCATATCCTCTATCACTTTCATGCTCATTCATCTTTGAAAATCTTATTTCTTTTTTTTTTTATCTTGAAGTCCCATCACCATCTTGAACACTACTTTTTTGATATATTAAGTTTGTCTTGAATCTATATGATGTGACTCTTTTGAAACACAATAGTTATAAATTTTTGAACTTATAGTATTAAAGAAGTATTTTGTTTCTTAACTTAAACATTATTTTTTGTCTTCTATGCTTACATCTTATTGTACATAACATAAAACATATTATTTTCATATTATTTTATGAATCTTGCCAATTTAAGATTCACTTTGATTTACAAGTCAAAAAATTGACCAATTGATTCCCAATGTAATTTATGATTCGGTTAGCTTGGTATCTACCATGGGTCCCAAAAAATATATATGTAGGTATATATATCCGAGTAATAATAATGATCTTGCCCTTTTTGTGTTTGTAAATTGTATACTCTCTTTGAAAATAACTTGGATTCCTTTTGGATTGTAGAAGCAGAAGTCTTAATGAAACTATTTTTATTTGAATTAGGAAGCTAGTTGGATAATCAGGATCTCAATTGGAGAATTGATATTAAATATCAAAGTCAATTAAGCAAATGAGGCAAATTTTATGAGAATCTACTTGAACATTCAATTCAACAACTAAACAATTTCAATATAACAACAATTTTAGTATCACCAAATTTTCAACATAGTAGAAATACAATTATGCAATAATGTTTAAATTGCATAATATAATCTTGTAGTAAGGATAAATTACAAAAATATAAAGAACTATAAAGAAACAATAAAGACACTACAATTTTTAAAGTGGTTTAACTTCACCTGCAACCATAGATGAAGTCTACATCCACTGAGTCAATCTTCAACCAGATGACTTCTTTTATTACCTACAATAGGATTTTAACAGGGCTCCTGAATAGCCAGTTGATATAACAAGATTTATGTTAGGCTCTTGTAAAACCTAAAAATAATAAGAATTAACTAGGCTCTTGCTAACCTAGATACAATAATTCTTCTATCTCATCATACTATGATCAACCTCATAACCTAGAGATATACAAAGAATTTAATGCAAACTTCAACTAATTGTAATCAACTTCACAGCTAAAGAAGATGCAAATGGAAGATCAACCCCTTCCTTTGTATCTCTAATTTCTATCAACCTAAAAATTGCTAAATTAAAATCAAAGACTAGATTCCTATCAACCTAGAAATCTAAAATTAAAATCAAGAACAAGTAAAGATATATGCTGATGTTGAAATTTGGTTCATACAAAGAATCCAAACTTCAGCCAATGGGAAAGGATTCTTATGGGATCTCTGACCTTTATCTGGTTCAAGCACAACAAAACAGCAAAGATGCACAAGGAAGAAGGGGAAGAGCAGAGGAGAAGACACAAGGTTTAACGTGGTTCAGCCAAATATGGGTATCACCGAACCCTATGTCCACGATAGCATATTATTGTGATGGTGTTTTTACAAAGTTACAATACTGAGGTTCTCTCTTTTTCACTCTGACAGAGTTTCTACCTCTGCTCTCAGATCTCCTTCTTTTACAAGAGGCTCCTCTCTCATATTTATAGAGGAGAGAAGGTTACAATGGTAATTACATATGCAGTAAGTATGTTACATCAACATTTAATGTACAGGATAGAATATACAAACTAAATCTCCTTTTTTGGCTACTGTAGATTATCTTCTGTAGGTGGGTCCCATTTGTCCACTGGGGCAAGGTATGACTTGGTCTTCTATCTAGCAAGCTTCACATTGCTACTCACACTTTGTTGATCAGATCGCACAGTCCAAGGTCATGCACATCATCAGGATAGAGATGTCAAACTTGCTCTGCCAGGCATGAGTTCGAGCTGAGGCGTCGCCCTCGCAATGCAGATTGATGATGTAGTGATTTGGACAGTACTTTAGACCAGTCCTTTTGTCGTTCTTAGGCTTCTCGCACGTCCATTTGGTACAAACCAATTTTTATATATATCATAAGCCCCCTAACTCTCAGCTTGCGTTGCGGGCTAGGAGTTGAAACTCTTCGATTTCTGATCAATCAATCTTTTCTCAAGACTGTCATTTCATCTGCTCTTGGCCATCCTTCTCATAGCACGTGTTTGGCAGTTATTGCTGAGTCAAACTTAGCCTTTTTTCAGGCCATTAATGGTGATAGTTGGGGGAATGAATCTTGATTCTTCGATGGAGTCGGCCTTGGCTCTATATATAAGGGAAAGGCAATCCCTTTTGTCACTGCACTAAGCAAACCATGGAGTTTCCTAATATACCACCGTCATTCCTAGTGTTCTGACTTTCCCTAGAGGCGTGTATGGTCTACTACATAGAGAGTTTGGAAGACTCGGCTTCTCTGCTAACATGGAGAGATCTCATATGGATCTTAGACTGCATCCTCTCAGCCCACTATGAGGCAGTTGTTCTATCAGCCAAGCTCCTAGCGCTTCCTGATGCATTTCCTTCATGAACCAGAAGGGGAGCTGGAGGCTAGAGAAAATAAAGAGCTGCGATGCTACTGCTGATTGTGCATTGGAAGAAGAAAGTTTGGGACCCCAGTGGCACATAGGCTCTAGTCAGCTAGAGTACGGCCCTTTGTGGCCGATCCTTCTTCTTAGTCATAGGTTTTCCCTTTTGTATTTTGATTAGCCTACATTCAGGGCTTTCTGATGTATATTTTTGCCTCGTTGAGGTTTGTTGATGAATAAAGTTTTAGCTTCTTTTTGCAATTTCTATTTGTTGTTTCTTATTTCTCATATGGACATTTTTGTTTGAGCAATCTATGCGACCTGTGCATAATCAGAAGATAGCATGAGTTGTGAACTAGAGTGATCTCGTGCTTGAGCCAATCCTGTGGCCAAATAAATAGACATGTTAGCATGATAATCATAAATAGCAAGATTAGTTCGCATGAAAGCTGTGAAAGAATAAAGTTTCACATGAGAGCTATGAAATTATTGATAAGTGAGTGATCTCATGGCCAAATAGATAAGTTTGCATGAGAGCTGTGACTTAATTAAGTTTGCATAAGAGCTGCAAAATTATTAATAAGTGAGCGATCTCATGCTCGGGCCAATCTCATGGCAAAATAGATAAGTTCGCATGAGAGCTGCGATTTAATTGAGTTCGTATGAGAGCTATGAAATTTTTTATAAGTGTTAGCCGATCTTATGGCCAGGGCAATCTTGTGCCCAAATAAAAAGGGTGACCAATCTTATGGTCGAGGCGATCTTGTGCCTAAATAAAAAGGGTGCTGGTTAGGCGAATCACCTGTTAGAAGAAAACTTCATATCAATAGTTGTATTCAAAATGTTTACATAATTTATAAAAGAGTACAAGAGTTTAAAAGATCATCCTAATAGTAGGAGATTACTCTCACTAGGTGTCCCGTCGGGATGGCCCAAGCCGTTGCCTGGAAGGTTGCACAATGTAGTCTTGGAGTCGACCTCTTTTGATGAGATCCTCTATGGCGTCTCTCAACGCCCAACACTCTAAGGTAACATGCCTAAACTCATTGTGGTATACACAGAATTTCCCTCAATTGAGTCTAGACTTACTGGGAGTCTTCAAGGGTAGAGGCTTTTCGAAGTCCTCTTTGTCCCTTTCCATTGCAAAGATCTTGTCTTGAGCATCTGACAAGATGCTATAAGTGCTGTGATGACCTAAAAATAAGAGTCGTTCACCCTTGGTCTTCTTAGTGAGCTAGCACTCTAAGTTGTCATTCTCGTTCCCATGATTGCTTCTCTTCTTGCTTTGAGCTGAACTACTCACTTTAGTTTTCTATTGGCTGAAGGTCTCATCCCATCTAATTTGTTTCATGGCCCGCTCATAGAACTCTCCCACGTTGCTGATTAGGAACTTGTGCAAACTCTTGAACAGCTTTCCATCTCTATGGAGTCCCGCCAAGACAGTAGTTATGATAGCCTCATCTGAGGGCTTCTCAACATTGTTGACCTCACACCTGAAACGGGCGATATAGTCTTTTAGCATCTCATGCTTGCCCTAGAAGACTGTAGCAAGATGGCATTGTGGCATGTGCTACTTCCATAGCACTTGGTATTGGTTTAGGAACTTCTCCTGACACTCCTCCCAATTGCTGATGTAAAGAGCCAAGAGGCTCTTGAACCAGATTCTAGGCACTTCACCCAAAGTAGTCAGGCAGATGTGGCACCTAATCAAGGGGTTACAGGCTTGGACATCCATCTGAATGTTGAATTGGTCTAGATGGTTGTGCGGGTCACTGTCCCCATCAAACAATGGAATGGCTGGAACTTTGAGCTTATAAGGGAGGGGTTCCTCCGTGATCTCTCTAGAAAATGGGGTTTGCTCCCCAAAGTAACCTTGGTCATTTTTAACTCTAAGGATGCTCTTCCAGATGCTTGACCCTCTGAAGGAGGTCTTTCACCAAAACGTCTAAGCCCCCAAGTCTTTTGGTAGAGACTTGGCAGCTTGGTTCAGTGTTCCAGCCATATGGATGGTGACGCAAAGTGTGCTCCTGATTAGTTTCACCGGAACGTTCAACCTCAGGTATGGCGGTCTCAGTTCACCCTTGCACATTCTAAGCTTGTGTTAGTCTGGATGGGTGCCCTAGACCAATTTGATTGAGTTCTATTGCATCCTAGACTATACATTCTGTGAATTGGATATAAAG
>JANHAO010017949.1:0-13920 GCA_026873985.1 Saraca asoca
ATATCAATTATATAATTATTTAATAGGTAAAAATATAATGATAATTTATTAACATTTAAATATATTATATTTTATAATTTAAATTCATATTATAAATTGTTATTAAATAAAATTATTAAATCTATACATTACACGGGGTATAAGCTAATGTGCTTGTAAAACTTGCAAAATACAAATAGCCCTTTAAATTAACTTTAATGTCATATAACTTTTTTACAATATGAAATCCTATAAATAACTAAATTAAAAATATTAAAATCTCAATTTAAAGGGAAAAAACATATAAACATTATTTTTAATAACTGTTTTTTAGTACAATAAAATTAAAATAATAAAAAAAAATAAAAAGGCGCATACATCATCCTCCAAAATGCAATCAAATTTAATTCCAGTAATAATTTATTCAAAATGTTTCCCTTCAATCATTTTCTAAATTCATTAAAAAATCAATTCTCGTCATAATAATTTAAGTTAGAAGAAAATTTATTTACAAATTGGTTGAAATTTATGTAAAAAAATAATTAGAAATAAATAAGGATAGCTTACATACATTTTTTTTTGTTTTTTTTAACTGTGATCTTAATATTTTTAGTATTTTAAAAATTTTAAGGGGTTATTTATAAGATTTAAAATTTTAAGAAGTTATATGAGATTAAGTGTTAATTTAAGAGAGTTACTTATATTTTATCCTATAAACTTTTCAGTCATTGTTAAATTTTATGAATTTTGGTTATAAATTTTGTGTAATTAGGGAAACTACCATGTGTGTTTTGGGCTGGGCCTAAATGATGATGATAATTTTAAAAAAAGTTAACGCTTGTATCCTTTTCTAGTTATGGTGTGTTTAGTGGACAAAAGACTACCTTAATATATTTACAATTTTTTTAATTAAATAAGATCAAAGACCGCCTTAATATTCAGTGGCGGCACTCAGAGTATTTCAGTGTAAGTGTCTGCCTCCATTGATTCGGTTTTTTTTTTTTTTAATTTCATGTGTTATTATATATAACATTTAAAATACTTTTACTAAATTTCAAATTTTAACCTTTGTTGAAATATTAAAATACACATTAATTATTTCTTTAACTATTTTATTGAAATTCAAAATTGATCACAAGTTATAAAGCTTTAGTATTTTTAATTGGGTTTGATTATATCTATTCTTTAGTCACTCTCTTTATTAAAATAACTTATGTAATAAATATATTAAAAAATTGATTGACTTAATAGTATTAATTGTGTGTATTTTCATTCTTTCTAAATAAAAATCAAAACGTCTTAATTGTGGAACCTTAATTTTATGTGTGGTTTTAACAACTATGGAAAGGATATTATTGTCAATGAAGATTATGAAGAATCAATTATGTAATTGAATAGGTGATGTATAAATGAATGGCTGCTTTGTTTTTTAGGGGAACTAAAAATATAATAAAACCTTTATTAATTTAATTAACATGTTAAATTTGTTCAATTTTATGGATAAAATAGTATGAAGAAAAGTACCTCAAGAATATTGGAAGTTGTATTTATTGCACATGTAATTGAATTTTCTAATTTTTATTTATTGCGGATAAAAGTTTTTCATTTCTAAATTGAAAGGATACACATAAAGATATAATAAAATGACATATTTTAAAATACGACATGATATATAAATAAAAACTAAAATATATATGATGATTTCATATTTAATAGTATTGAGAAACTTTTTTTTTTTTTAAGTTTCATTGGCTCATCCAATTTAACTTCTAAAATATTTCTCACCTCAATGAATACTAAAAATGACCAAATTTTTTAGTATATTTTTAATTTATTCCATCATAGGATATTATATATGAAATATAAATAACAATTTATGATACATTAAAGTGATCTATTTATAAGAATAAAATAAAGCATAAGATAAATATACAAGTTAAATATAAAGATATTTAAACATGATCAGTGTATTAAAAATTCAAAATAATAAAAAGTTAACAAAATATATACATATATATGAAACAGAAAAAATAAATAAGCGGGTCACGTGGACAAATAGGTCTTTGTCCAAACCCATGAAAAAGTAATAAACACAAAAATCAAATATAAAAAAAAAATTGGAAAGGACAAGATAGTGATAGTGATAGAGACCTATTTGTTATTCTTAATAAAAACCAAAAAAAAAAAATAAATCAAAACAAAAAAATAAAATTAGAACGAAGGCCGATCTTGATCTCCTTAAAGAATAGAGACTAAGATTGGCCTCTATAATGTCATTGATAATAGAAGCCATCTAGGCTTCTGTTCTTTTATATCTTTTTTTTCTTTCTTTTCCTTTTTTTTTTTTCTACAACTTAACAATAGAAAGATTAAAAATCATCAAGTTTAAACATAAGACAAAAAGAAGT
Organism: Saraca asoca; assembly: GCA_026873985.1. Taxonomy (NCBI): domain Eukaryota; kingdom Viridiplantae; phylum Streptophyta; class Magnoliopsida; order Fabales; family Fabaceae; genus Saraca; species Saraca asoca. Next base: position 2,388 of record JANHAO010017949.1, read on the forward strand.
GTATTTCTATATTTCAAAGGTTAACCTTTAGGATTTTTATTTTGAGGTGGAGACTAAAGGATTGATTTTTAATTTTCTCTTCTTTCTCTTCATAGATTTATTTTTTTCTTCCATCAGTTTGGCTTTTCCTCTTTGTAGTTATCATTATTTTTTATATATATCCTTCTTGAACATGCTTATTTTTAATTTAGTTATTTTTATTCTTTCGAAAATGCAATCATGTAATTAAAAGATAATACTATACTTGTATGAGGATGAGGAAGAATTTATAAATATACTAGTAAATTTGAGCTATAAGATTTGAAGATATGAATTTTTTGTTGTTGATCCCTTTTTTTGTCTTGAGAGAAAATGAGAATGAGTTTGTCCTTTTTTTTTTCTTCCCTTTTCTCATCTAAAAGCCCTTTATTTATTTAAAAAATTTATACTTTTATAATTTAATTTTTACTTGATTTCTCTTGGTTGTAAGCCATTTCCCCTTATTTATAGGTTGTTTATCAATTTACCATTGGATTTTAAGTTGTTTTCTCATTTTTGAGAAAAGTTGAGTTGCACAAGAAAGTTTATTTTAGAAAAATTTATTGGCTTAAGAAAGAAACAGATGAAAGTGGAGGCTTGCAATTGCAGAGCGCTCTTAGTTGATTTTTTTAATATATTTTCCTTGTATAAAATACACTAAATCTATTTAATAATTTTTTTAATATTTTTATATTCCTTTTAGCTTAAAAATGCTAATTCAGAAATGATGTTTTTATAATTTTTACTCTCAGTAAAATAATAAAAAATTAAATTGTTTTGTTGTTAATCTATAGTTAATAAAATACTTGAATTATGTTAAAATTAATTGGGCTATTTCACATAAAATTTTAAATCAAAATGTTAGAACTTATACTTGAAGTTAACTATCAATAATTTATTATTTATTAACACTTTTTTTTTGGTGCAACCTGATTATGTTAGGCATTTGAATTTCAACTAGGGTGGATTTTGATGATGCATAAGTTCATTATATACAATACTTCTAATTGATGTTTTAATTTTGTGATTTATGTGTCTAATTTAAATAGTGAAAATATGATTTATGTGAGTGTTATTTATCTTGATAATCACATATTAAAAAAAAGAATTTTTTTTATCGATTTTGAGAATTAATTAATCCATTTTTTAGAATAAGAATATTAAGTAATCAAATTAATAATAACAAATGGACTTTAGTGTAGCTTAAATATTGCACACAACGAGGAATCAGTGTCTTAATTGTTAAAGATATAGGTTATAACAAGCACATGACTTAAGTGATATTATTTAGTTGATATGATAGAATTGAAATGTGGATCCCATTTTTAGAAGAAACATTATGTATAGCACATAAAAACTCTTTATTAAAATTTTTGTTAAATTTGGAAAATAATTTCAACAATAATTAATTATTAAGACTTTATATTGAAACAGGAAATTTTTATCGTTTTATTGAATTTAAAAAATAATTTTTTATTGAAATTGAATTCCAGTTCAACTCATTTTATCTAATATTATTCTTTTGATTTTTATTTTTATTTTTTATAATTTGTCAAGTTTCCTTGTAATTAACACAATTTTTGTTAGTTTATAAGATTTTAGTAATAAAGTAGGTGATGATATTAAATGTTATAGAATAATTTCAAGCATATTTGATTTTTAAAAGAATAAACTAAAATCTAATAATGCCAGTTGCTTATTTACGATCACTAGTGAGCGAGAAATTGAAAAAAAATAAATAGCTAATTAACTTGGTCTATTACATTATGTTACAAAGCATTAGATATGTGATGATGATGATGATAATAATAATAATATCTGGCACAGATTGAGAGTCCACTATAGCAAAAGCTCCTTGGCAGGTTCATTCCTCACAATCCCTTACAGAGAAAAGGGAGAAAAAGAAACTTGTATCCTCAATGGGGCATCTACAACTCTGTCTAAGGTGTAAGTAGGGGCTTATCTTGTTGTAACTCTACTAGGCCAACTGACTCATTATCATTGGTCCAATTATAAGACTCATAACATTAAAGTCCACTGATGATCTAGGTGTCATTATATGTCTAATAGTTTGATCTAATAACATATAATTAGTTGTCATAACATTCATTTAATCTGATAATATATAATTAAACTATGATAGTCCACATTGGAAATTTTAACGATCTCCAACTTGGACAACATAGTTTAACAAATATAATTGGATTACAATATAAGGCCACAACAATAAATGTCAACAACAACAACCGTGACACCATTATAACCAATGGTCAATCATAAGTACTCAATAATGCAGATCATCATATTCGATAGGAATGTTAATACCATACGTGTTTTGAATACTTATGTTCTAATGACCCAAACATAATGTGGAGTGTGTGAGAAACCAAACATATGTATCTAAATGTGATCATATGTACATCCTTATGAAATAGTTCCTGCATCTGTCTAATATGCTAAAATGAGAATAAAACTCAACATAATAATGAGGTAGGGTCTAAATATCTCCTTTGATATATCATAGAACAAATATGCATAATTAACAATGTTACGTATGCATATATATATATGAAACATATGGCAATATTATTAATATTTTTTTAATATTGAGATAACAATAACATTAGCTCTTTGTTTCAATGAGAAACATGAAACTCTCACTAACCTTAAACATCGAAAAGCTTAGCCAAACTCATTTTAGTCATTTGTTTGTAAACAATTTTTACACCTAAGCCTTTGGCTAGTGGATCCACAAGTATATGATCCATGGCAACATGTATAGTACTTGTGTATCTTCTCTCTTTAACAAATTAATACTTAATATTACAATACTTGTATGGGCAGTACTATCATTATTTTGAGAAAAGTTCACTGTGGCAGCATTGTTGTAACATATGGTTAAGGTCCTAGATATGCTCTCTACAACTTTGAAACCAGATGTCATATTCATTAACCAAATAGCCTCACAAGTGGTTTCACAACATGTGACATACACTGCCTCCATAGTAGAGATTGTTGTAATTGGTTGCTCAATAGTTATAACAATACAACTCCTCTTATCATCTTAAAAATGTATCCAGATATCAACTTCCTATCATCTGGATAATTTACAAAATTAAAGTCAAAGTAGCCTGTAACAATTAGACCACCAGATCTATAATAGGTTAGCATAAAGATTTTTTTTACCTTGTAAGTACTCCATAACTTTCTTCCCAATAGTCTTATATGTCTAACCAAGATTACTCAAGTATCTCCAACTACACTAAACTAACAGTGATATCAAGATGTATACATACTTGAGCATACAATAGGCTCCTAACAATGAAAGCATACAAAACCTATTTTAATCTTGACATTATTTGAGGGACATTGTGCTTTAGAAAGAATCTTACCCCTTTAAAAGGATGTATCATTAAGATCGTTCATAAATAACATATCTAGATAGTATATGCCTTTTCTTAATTATAAGGCTCATAATATTGTTTTCAAGGAGAATATAATTTACATAAGACTAGAATCACAAATATGCCCATAGCCAACTTAAAAAACAAATATACAGATTTGCATTATTCTCCTTGAACCTATAAGAAGCAACAATCTTAATAATTAAGATACCATTGTCCAGACTCTTGATTCAAATAATATATATGAATCTTTTAAATTTATACATGATGTGTTCTTTACTCTTCTCTTAGAAATCATTTAGTTAATTTACACAAATAGTTTCTGGCTAATCACTATTCAAGAAGGCCGTTATGCTTTTGGTGAAACTCCAGGTCAAAATAAGCTATTAGCGTCATAATAACTCCAAACAAGTCTTAAGTTAAAACAAATAAGAAAATTTTCTATAATCAAAACCTTCTTTTTGAATGTGGCTATTTGCCATTAATATGGCCTTATAACTCTTAATCTTCCTTTGAGTATCTCTTTTAGTGTTAAAGACCCACTTACATCTAATAGACTCATAACCAATATGTAACTCTATATGATTTCACACATCATTATAGATCATTAAAGCAATCCATCATTTATAGTCTTCATCCATTCTAATGAATTAGTACTTGAAATGGCTTCTTGAAAAATTGGTGAGATCAATTCCATCATTGATTTCAAATTCTACTCCTGTAGATATACCACATAATCGTTAATAGCTCTTGGCTTGCGAGCCATCTGGGATTTCCTTAAAGGTATTTCATTCACAAGACTTAGTTCTTTTATACTACTAGAAAAGTATTAAACTTTCCAACTTCCACCATCAATTTTGCCATATGTTACTAGATCAATTTGGTTTGTTTCAACCAGTGGCAGTTCTAGTTGAATAGCAACTTATATCTATCTAAGAGATATTATATGGTCTTTCACTCCCACAATTCGACTAGTCCTCAAAATAAACAGAATGAGGTGCTTCAATTACCCTACTAGTCTGGGTCAAATAATAAAATCTATTACCTTTATAACTATTACAATATTCAATAAAATGACCATCAATATAGTCTTCGGATCAAGTTACTTAGGAAATGGATTATATTGCTTCACTTTAGCCTTGCCACCCCAAAACATGGAAATGCCTAAGATTAGACTTTTTCCATATAACAATTCTTATAAGATTTTAGATACATACTCACTAAGGATGTGATTTAGAATATATACAGCAGTCTTCAAAACATCATCCCATAAAAATTTGGTGAAATTGAATGTACTAACATGCATATGATCATGTCCAAATGTGTGTAATTTGACCTTCCTATGATCTAGTTTAATTGAGCATTTTCAGGCATAACATTGCTAGCCTTAATTCCATAATCTAAAAGAATAAGGATTTTCATTAGTTTTATCATATTTTCACAGCATTCATCACTTTTATTGGGACTGACACACTTGGTTTTCTTTCTAATTTTGAGTTTAATCTCAACTTTCAATGCCTTAAAATAATCTAAGGATTCTGACTTTTTAGTAAGAATTTTCACTTCTTGCGATATAGTTTGATTAGGTGTTTTCAAGCATAACATTGCTAGCCTTAATTTTATAATCTAAAAGAATTAAGATTTTCATCAGTTTTATCATATTTCCACAGTACTCATTACTTTTATTAGGATTGACACACTTAATTTTTTTTCTTATTTTGAGTTTAATCTCAACTTTGAATGTCCTAAAGTAATTTAAGGATTCTAATTTTTTAGTGGAAATTTTCACTTAATCAAAACTTGAATAATCATCAACAAAGATGAAATATTAGTATCCACTCATAGCACTAGATCTATGTGAAACAAAGTGAGCACAGGGATCTTTCAATTCTTCACGTTATCTTCTGCTTGACTAACTATAGAGGTCATTTTACTAAAAGTATATTCACCATCTTAAGTGTGATATGATATCTTAAGAACATCAATTTAACGCAAAGAAACTCTTGAATATGTTAAATCAAATAACTATCATCTAAGTCCACTTTTATGCCTTTTAAGCAATTACAATAGTTTACCGATTCTATATATGCTCACTAATTCCACTAATACCATTTTAAACAGTTTTATCTAGCAATGAGAGGTAATATATTTTTTGATCTTATCAAAGTTTATGAACTAATAAGCTACAGAGTTCATAAACGCTTTGACATTTGGAAAGTCAACAATACCTTTCATGATGGTCTTATCCTTAGTGTAGATCACAATGATCAAGTATACTTTATTGGAGTGTGTCTTCTTTTTATAAAGAGCCTTTTGTGCAACAATAAAGTCATCGTCTATCTTCAGCTCTTCCTCTCTTCATGCCAAATATGAAATTTGGTGATTGCCAAATATGAATCAACAATTCAACTCAGTCCTCATAATTGGTCCTATTCACCATTTTCACGATAATTAATTGCATAGGTAACAAACATTTGAGGAAATAAAAATTTATGAAATTTATCATAAATTTCCAAAAAATTGCATATTTCACATAGTCATGCTATAACATTTTCTCAATAACTATGCAATTCTAACAGTATTACATCATGAAACCCAACACTGATAAAACATCTTAGGCTTCATAATATAACACAAGGATTGAATGCTATATTCCTAAAACTTAACATTGATAGGGTACTTAAAATTTTAAGAACATAGTAAATAATCCTAACACTCACATTATCATGAACAAAACTATGTTAATAATATTATATTGATAAGGCATATATATAACTAACATAGCACTATCTTAGATACAATTCTAGAATTTGATTTCAATAAAATTTTATGTAGTTGGTCCCATGATAGGTGAGTACACAATTGTACAAAATTTCATGACATAACATGAGCAAAATTGATTCTTACATAATTTTATAAATTGCACACAATAATCCAAAAAATATTCAAATATGTAAACAATATCAAATCAATCCACAAAAATTACACATAGTAGAACAATATGTAAGAATCGTACGACAAAATTTTCATGTCCAAATAACATGAGTAATATAGGTCGTACATTTAAAAATTTTATGCATACACTAATGTAAAATTCATATAATAACCTGATAGTTGCAAAAAGTTCTGAAAAAATTACAAAAGTAAGACAATGTGTAGAAATCACATGGTAAAATTTTTGAACCTAAAAAATATAAAAATAATAATTAAATAAATTAGGCAAAAAAACTAAAATAATTTTATTTCCAAAAAAATCTAGAAAAATATACATTAAAATTGCCTTGAAGAGTGGAGGCTAATGTTGTAATTGGAATTGTTATCCGTCATCATCTTGGCTGCATGTGGACGAGTGTCATGGTTCAGCAGCTCAATTGTTGTAACGTGTAGTACTTAGATTTTTTGCTCGGCATTGAATCAATTAGTACCTAAGAATAAGCCAGTCAATCAGTCATACACCATCTAAGTTTCAAAAATAACGAGCAATACCCATAATTTATAGCACATCGAGGTAACCATAAGCACAAATCACATAACACATAGCAACCAGAATGCATATAAAGGCAACCAAGTCATTTACATAGACAATTATGATGTGTTCATGTAATTTCAATAAATATAGATAAATACGGCCAAAAGTAGAGAAATTTTATGGGAGAATATTTCAATTGAATAGAGGCTACTTCTTTATTCACATTTAATAGCCTCATTATAGACTCTCAAGTACGTAGGGGAAGCTTATGGCCACACACTCGATTCCCTAGATGAATGCCTCAATGCCCATCTTGGATCATCAGACACTTCCCTTTAAAGAGCATTCTAAGTCAAAGTCTTAATGACAAAAGTAAATATACTTTTTCTGAGTTAATATAAGGACTTTTCTCTTAACTCAAAAGGGTTCTAATGTGCCACAACATAATGTCGCAAAGATAAAAATTCAAGGATTACAACCATGTGCTTATTTACTCGCATTGGATAAGTTACTTTGGTCAAAATTACATAAATACCCTCAAAATGGGGGAAAATAGGAAAAATAATCTAGTGAGAATTTTCTCTCAAATTTGTGCCACATGATCTTCTTTTTATACTTGATTTTTGTGCCAAGTTGCATTTGAATATGAGCATATTTACTTGTCAAATTTGGTCACAAGTCCCAAACTGTGACATTTTCTCCTACTTGAAAATGTTGATGCCCTCATTGACGACTTAATTTGAAACAATGTTGATAGAATCTTCAGTCTACCTCCCTTGAGCTCCTCCATTAACTCCTTCTTTGCTTATTTGTTTGCACTTCACCAATGTTTTGTCTTCAACATTTCAGTTTAACACGACTTATTGAAAGTCTTCGACATGCTCTTCTTCAACTCTTCTTAGGCTTTCTTTTACTTGTTTTCCTGACTTGTTATTGATGATGAAAATGAGTTGTCTCCATAACTCTCAGGCATATTGTCTTTGTAGTTGAGCAATAGCTAGGCATTTGTGTGTGCCTACTATTGACTAGTCCCACATCTAATGTCCCATACCACTGATGTGAGAAATGCAAGTCTCATGGATTGTTCAGGGTAAAAGTATTATCTTTTTTTGACAAAAGATGGCCTATTTGCAAGTCCTATACCTTTCTCACAAGTCTACTTGTTTGGTTTTTTTCAACATTCTATCATACTTTGCTACACACTCTACTTCTCCAACAACACTACTCCTTGAACATGGACTCGACACCTAGTTGGTATCTCCATGATTACTCGAATATGATACCTCGATGGTATCCCCCTACCACGACTTATAGGGTTGAACAAAGAGTTATCTGTCACTCTTGTTCTAGCTTTTAGAAGCCTTGCTCTTAAAGTTCATTGCTATAAACTCCTCTTGTGACTAAATTCTAGCACTCAAAGTAATGTGAACTATTGTCGCAAGTTAGTCTTCGCAAGTAAGTGAATGATTCAGCATGTAAGAACTTCATAATTAGACATAATAAAATGTAAATGTTAGGCAGCTACTCCTCGAACACATTACACCCTTTGACTTCTTGATAGACTCCTCCTTAAAAGGATTTACCTATTTTACATATCTTTCCTAATGCATCTTGTCCACTACCTCCTCTGCTTCTATGCAGGATGGTACCCTCGAACCCACACAGCTCTTTGAGTGAATAGATCCCTAATAGGGATGAGATCTACCATGCTTTATCATTATTTTGCTATTTGTGGGAGTTTAGGAATTGGATTGCATCGATCCTAGCACAAGACTTATCAGATCTATCAAAACCTTCATCATCACCCTTATCGTATTGTTGCGCTTCATTTTGAAGTTTAGCTTGTAAGGCATTCAGGATAGCCTTTTATGGACAATCTGCCACTCTATGAGGCCCATTGCATAAGAAACAGGCTAAGGTCTTAGACTTCCATTTTTTGATGGATGTTCAGGATGATCTTGAAATTTGCAAGTTGCAGTCATCGCTTTTATGAGGCTTTCAACTCTCCTCCTTTGGAGTTTTATGGCAACTTTTTATGATAGACCCTTTATAAACCAGGATAATTTATCCTTTTTAGTCATGTCATTTATATCCAACATGATTGTTATGAACATCTTGATGTAGTCTTGAACTGATCCTATTTATCTCAACCATCATAATTTTCGTCGAGCTAGATAGTCCACAGTTTCAAGATAGATGTGCACCTTCAATTCTTGCTTGAGTTCTTTCCAATTATTAATTCTACACTTTCCCTCTTGAATCACTTAGTACTTAGTCCTCTACCAGACCTTAGTGTTGTCGATGAGGAACATGGTGGCTCGGTTCAGCTATTCTTCCTTAGAAGTAATGCCAACTGCTTGGAAATATTAGTCTATATCGAACATAAAATTCTTAACCTTTTATGCATCTTTCTCCCCCACATATGACCTTGGTTTGGGAATTTACTTTCTCTCTTCTCTTTGAGGTACCACCCTCTTGCAAACCGTTCCTTATGGCCATCATCAATACCTTTACTGAGATTGCTATGTCACTCATTTTAGCATAAAGAGTTGCTACAACATCTTTCACCTCATTGGTAAGGTTTTTCATAGCATTCCCTAAATCCTTCTAATTGTTCTCAATCGCAACAAGCTACTCATCGAATTACTGAGCTTTACCAGTTGTCATGCCTTCGATTCTTCCACCAACTTTGAGATTTAAGACTCAGTGCTTAAGAGATTCCTAATTCTTGGCCCTTCAAAAGAGTTTAAGGATCTCTTCACTTTTCAAATTTCTTATGATCTTGGCTACTCCTTTGAGATTCTTAATTGCAACATCAATTGCATCAAAGCATTCAGTAGACATCATTTTTTTTTCAACATAAGGGTGTATCAACAAGGTGCAGCAAAAAACAAAGAAGTGTAGTTAAGATACCAAATTATCATGGTCTGACAACTCAATTATCAGAACATGAGGCACTTATACTCTTCACTTGCCACTTAATTAATCAGTACCTAAGAATAAGCCAGTCAATTGGTCATACTCTATCCAAGTTTCAAAAATAATGCCCAACACCCATAATTTATAGCATATCGAGGCAACCATAAACACAAATCACATAGCACATAGCAACTAAAATGCATATAAAGGCAATCAAGTCATTCACATGGACAATCATGATGTGTTCATGTAATTTGAACAAATGTGGATAAATGCAACTAAAATTAGAGAAATTTTATAGGACAATATTTCAATTGAAGAGAGGCTACTTCTTTATTCATATTTAAAAGCCTTATTACAGACTCCTAATTGTGTAGAGGAAGCTCATGGCCACATACTCAATCCCCTAGATGAATGCCTTGATGCCCACCTTGAGTCATTGGACACTCATCCTAAAAAGTATTCTAAGCCAAAGCCCTAATGGCAAGAGTAAACATACTTTTTTTGAGTTAATATGAGGACTTTTCTCCTAACACAAAAAGATTCTAATGTGCCACAACATGTCGACACGAAGATAGAAATCCAAGGATCACAACCATACGCTTATTTACTTGCACTAGACAAGTTACCTTGGTCAAAATTATATACACACTCTCAAACAGGGAAAAATAGGAAAAATAATTTATGTGAACATTTTCTCTCAAATTCACGTTACATGATTTTCTCTTCAAGCTTGATTTTATGCCAAGTTTCATTTGAATTCGAGCACATTTACCTACTAAATTTGGTTATAGGTCCTGAACTATGACAACAAGGTGCACCATGGCTTGCATCTCATCTCATTCACCCGATTTGCACAGTTACAAGTTTTTAGACCTGTTTTTGACCCAACACAAATTCTTCATATACAGTCATGTTTTTGCAAAATTTTTGCGTGGGTTTCTTCGCCCATATGAATCTTAAGCAAAATCCTCCATTAATTTTAGAAAGTTAGCATTTGTTTGTGTAATTGAAAATTTTAAAAACTAACTCAAATTCCAAAAAAATTCAATTCAAAATTTGAAAAATTGATGCTATAATAGTTTAGGTTTTGCAAAATTGATCAAAGGCTTTTGTGTATCTCATCATTCTAGCAATTAAACTTCAATCAATTTGAACAAATACATAATTATTAAGTTGAATTTAGGAGCAAAATCCCCTACTTGAATGGCTTTGTGAAAATTTTGAAAAATTTAGCTTTTTAATAGTATTTATTCAAATTGATTTGTGTTTTTTGTATATCATAGACTCTTGAGATGCAATTACAAATTAATTTAAGTTTTTTTTTAAATTTTTAAAATTTTTGAATTAAATATTTCAAAATAATTCAAGTTACATCAATTCATAATTTCATCTCAATAAGATGTACAAAAAAATTTGTAACCAATTCAGAAATATTAAGCCAAAAAATATAAATAAATTCCATCCATAATATTTTTTACATCATAAATCATGGATCACATAAATCTCAAAATAAATATGCTTATATTTGAGTCTTGTAACATGAAGAAAATTTGGTTCTAGTACCAATTGTGAGAAATTAGAAAAATAAATGGCTAATTAGTATGATCCATTGCATTATGTTATAAAGCATTAGATTTGTATAATAATAATAATAATAATAATAATAATAATAATAATAATAATAATAATAATAATAATAATAATAATAATAATAATAATA
>JANHAO010017950.1:0-13781 GCA_026873985.1 Saraca asoca
TGGAGACTGTTGAATAATTTACACTATTTGGAGCTTTTAACACAATATCTTGAGAAATCGACTGTAGAGATACTAGAAAATAAATTCGATGATTTAAGAGTACTCACCAGGTCTAGAAGAGTCAATCCTCAGCTCGTCGCCGACCTAAATGTTGCTGGCGACCCAGAAATGAGACTGGCTGAACAGGACAAGAAAGCAGGGGACCGTAAGTTTCAGAGCTTCTCGAAAGCCATTCGGACCGAGAGAGAGAGCGTCAAGGGAGAAGAAGAGGGTTGGTCGAGCATCTCACCGGAGTTCGCCACTGTCCGCCGGAGAGAGCCGCCACGCCATCGTAGACTCCTCCAGCCGAAGAAGGACGGCCACCCACACCCATTAAACCAGCTCCCTTAAGACACCAGCAATTCATCGGAACCTTGGGAAAGGCCAGCTGTGAGACACCGGAAGTTGGCCGGAGAGGGAGAAAGGAAGAGGGCCGGTGGAGCCGGTGGAAGGGAGAAGAAGAAGAAGAAGAAGAAGGAGGAGGAGGAGGAGGTTTCGGGAAAAATGAAGAAGCCCGTGGAAGCTTCTTAATAAAAATCAGCCCATTTTTTTTGTGGCTCCAACTTTAGCTTAATTTGAAATCTGCCCCACCTGATTTTGAAGTTTTTCACTTTAGTCCCTGAAATATTTTCAGTTTAGTCCTTTTCAACTTTAAATCTTATTTTCAATTTCCTTTTTTATTTTCTAAATTTTTTGGGTATTACAAAACTCCTAATGACCTTATATCTTTATTATCAGAGAAAAAATACTTTGACCTCCGCTGAGTTTTAGTGAAATCACATGGATCTCCCTTTTGATTTTAAAAGCTACTCAATTTTCTCTTGAAACATAAAAAAAATCTTACACTTAAACCCATATTTCAATTTTCTAGTATTTTGTGATCAAAAATATCTTTTGATTAAGTTCAAGCAACTAAATTATGAGTGATGCAAATGTCAAATTTTGATGTAAATGTAATGCTTTTTAGCTATTTGAGCTTAATTAAAGTATATATTTTATCACAAAGTACTTAGTGAAAACATTTAAAAGAAAACTAGCATGCTTGAGTTGTGGAAATAAGAATCAGACCCCCAGCTATTGCCATAAATTGTCACTGTGTTTCCAAGCTTTAGACAAAGCAAATGACCTTTGTACTTGTTCAAAATTCCTCAAAGATGGTATAAGAGTTAAGAGTAGCCAAGCATGGGACCCTTTGCAATCTTTTCAATATTTAAAAGCCAAAACCAATGTCATCCGATCAAGATGTGACCCAGAGAGGAAGAGGGAATTCATGTTAGGTATGAACTATTTAATGCGCACTCAAATCATAACCAAAAGGAGTGAATGGAGGAAGTGAATAAAAAATGAAGGTAGCTATTTCGAGTAACCAAAAATAGGGGATTCAAAACTGGAGGCAACCATTTCAAGTAACAAAAAAATAAGGGAATTAAAACTAAAGGTAGCCATTTCACAATCTTCCACTTGGTCCGTATGTGTTATTTATGATAACACATATAACACATGAATTTATCTAATTAAACAAAGTAACAAAATACACAGATCAAGGCAGCAAATCCTCTAAGAATGAGTATTATCTTCCTTATATCATTATGTATTATGTTTTTCAACTTAATGACTAAACCTTACATTTACTTTGGGTATCCAACAAAATTGTAATATTGAAATATAAAGGTGTACATCATAATAGAGATAATAATATTGAGTTTCATTATAAATGATATAAACATTACATCAGATTTACAAGATGGAACCAAGTCCCATTCATACCACATGATCTTTAAACTTCATTTGTGGCATCCTTTTAGCCAAAGAATCAGCTATCATCAATTTAGTGCTAAAGTATTCAATGACCACTTTATTTTCCTTAATACATTCTTTGATGGCTATATACTTGATGTCAATGTGCTTGCTTCGACTTCTTTTTTTATTACTTTTAGCCATGAAAACTACAACTAAATTATCATAGAATATCCTCAATAATCTAGAAATAAAATCCATAATTTTAAGCCTAGAAATGAAACTCTTCAACCTTATGCTATCTAAGGTAGCCTCAAATCAGAAGACAAACTTAGCTTGCATGGTAGATGTAGTAGGCAATAATTGCTTCACACTCCTCCAAGAAATAACTCCTTTAACATTCATAAACATAAACTCGATGTTGATTTCTATGAATCAATGCAACTAGTGAAGTTTGAATAGAGTAGTCTACTACCTTCAGACCATTAATATGCCTGTAAGTGTCATGACCTAATTTTTTCTGGCCATGAATGGCATGAATATCAAATTCTAATTAATGGTCACTAGTCTTTAATTTATCTTTTTGGACCTTTTATACTAAAACACTTTTCAATCTTTTTAATTGAATTTCTTTATTCTCAGTTGGTTAGCTAAGAAAGAATTAAGCATATAAAAAAGAAAGATAAGCACATTGGAACATAACCATAATTCCATTTTATACATAAGGCTTTGCCCAATAAGACTCATGCTAATTTAACATACACTCGATAAGTTTTTTTTTTCATCTAGTTTTTTATAGAATTGATACAAAGTCTGATCCAATTTAATATGACAACATATGAACTTGTTCTAATACTTTTTTTAGAGTATTTCCTATTGTAGTGATAAAGATATCCACAAAATTTTCCATGGCATATTGTTCATCCTAACTTCTTGGGGTGTGGGTTATTGGCAATATCTTGAGAATCTGAAAATAAAAATAATTCATAAAAGAATGAGTCTATGGCTTAATGAGACAAATTTGTACCCAACTTATGAATTTATCAATATTTAACCATACATGTGTACATCAAATCATTTAAGAGCATAATTTATGCCAGAGTTAATGAACACATTATAAAGACCCAGAGAACCAACCTCTAAGTGATATCATAACACATTCTTATTGTCACATTATAAAGAACCATAATCTTCTCATAGCCTTAAACCATCTTCATTAATGATCATATATTTAGATCGCAATATGCTATTGCTTTTAGCATTTCACAGAAATCAGCTTTCACATATATTTGTAATATATCATCATACTGTAATTTAGTATTTCATAGAATTTCAATTCATGCATAAGTAAAATAAATAATAATAATCAGAATCCTCCTTGTTACTCCTTTTCAACCTTATGCTGAACAAACCCAACTTTTTCCTTTCAGGCACTTAGCTTATACCATTCGTCATATTAGAACACATAAATCTAGGATTTGGTTCATATATCTGATCTCATCCCATCAACACATCTCATTTTCGTCATTTGTCATCCCATGTGTCATGGGGAATTTTCAAGCATTTCAAGAGTATCATTTCTCATCACAATCATACACCTAATTCATTTTTCCATTACCATCATAATCATACATTTTCATCATAGTATCATAATATTATCCTTCACATTTTATCATTCTCATATATCACATATCATTGTCATTGTAATCACATTTCTTTGTCATCATAGATCACATATCATCATCTAATGAGGGATTCTCAAACTTAATAATGTTCTTACTCATAATATTTATATCGTAAGAATCACATTCAATCACAATCTTACTCACATGGGTCACATCAACGTATAGACAAATAGCAAATTGATTCACATGCCAATACCATTATAACCATAAATTGTTAGATTAAGTAATACTAGTTTAAAAGTCACTCATTTAGGATTTCTTATCTGTTACATGCAATTTGATTATATTTTATACGAGTTTAAATCTAGGAAAAATAAGAACTATCTTAAAGAAAAGGAAATTTGAGCTAAGAAGTGCATAAAGTTCTAAAAGTACAATTAGGATTCAAGCATGATCAATGAAGAAATTCAAGTGGAATTAATAAGTTTAGGTGTGAAAGATTCAATTTGACTCAAGGGAAATCATTTAAAAATATGAGTCTACTTGCAAAAATATACAACCATTTAGGAAGTCCACCTACAAACAAGATTAAAATCATGATTAGGATCAAAGAATAGGGTAAGTAAGATTGATTTGAATCAAATAAATCTAGTTCAAATTTTGATTTGAATCATAAGAAAAAAATAATTGGATTTCTCTGGGCATGATCACGAATCTAGTTCAAAAATTGCAATAAGACTTGCACAAGCAAGAATTTCATGGCAGCAATAGAAAAACAAGCGGAAAAAAACTCATACTAACTTGTACCAAATCAAAGGAGTTCAACTCAAGTTATTTTGAAAGCCTAACAAACACAAATCTTAGCTTTTTCCACCAAAAAACAAACCATCATAACATCAAGCGCATTTAAACTCAAACCTTGTCATACAATCACAATTGTCTATTTTTCCTCAACTTACACCATATTTAATAGATCTAAAACAATAATCACATAAACATTCATTAGAAAGGTAAGAATTACTCAACTTAATAGCTAAAATAAGAAATCATAACGAGCCTCATAAAATTATGGATATTTCTTCAAGCACAAATAGAAAAGCACATTAATTGTTAAATTTTCGAAAGTTTTCTCTTTGCAACCAATAATATATAGTTAGATTATAGTTCCAAGGCAATAAAACAAGCTATATTTAACAGAATCAAACTCTAAAATACCTGAAAAATTGAATTGGTTCTTGGGTTAAATAGTGTCAAGAATAGTGATTGAAATTTTAAAAAATTCTTACCTCAAAATTTTCTCCATGAATTAGCAAGATCTTAGTATCAATTTGAAGAGGAAGAAGAGAGAAATCAACTATAAAAATAAGAGAAAATAATATGAAAGAATGAAGGCATATATGAAAAGAGAGAAAGAAACTTGTAAAGAGAGAATGAGAGTACAATGTGTGTTTCTGCATGAAGCAATCAGATGAAGCTAAGAAAAAAAAAAGGAACTGACTAATGAGGGGTATTTTGGGAAAAGAAAAAGTCAATTTAAATCTCTGACTTTTCCTTATTAATAAATGTTCATATCTTCTAAATTTCAAGTTTGAATTTAACATACTCACCGATCACCAACTACCACGAAATTTTATCACAATTTAATTAAATTAATTACTTTTATAACAACTATAATTTTTCATTTGCTAAGCATTCACAGCCTTAGTTTTAGTCCTTCCAAAGTTTTCCAAAAATTAAATCCCAAAAATACAAATTTAATTTTTTGAGCATCTATAGTGGAAGTTTTGATTATTTGATAATTCCTAAATTTCTTATAATCTATTTCTATCATATGCAAATAGGCCATGTCTCAAAATTTATAGTTTCAAAATTTTTTGAAAATTTCAATTTCCTCTATTTTTCAAATATATAAAACTATTTTATTCCCAAACTTAATTTTAGATGTAATCTCTAGTCCTTTTCAAGTACCGTATTACTTTTTTTGCAACTTTCTAGTGGTCTATACTTAGATTACTTTAATATTTTCCCAACATTCCAACAACAAATGTAATGTCAGGTCTTGTACGGACCTGCACATACATCAAGCTTCTGATAGCAAAAGCATATGGAATGTTCCATGTCTTTTCCCTCTCTAAATCATTCTTAGGGCATTGATTCAAACTGAATATATCCCATTTTATAACAGGTGCTACATTCAGTGAACAATCCTTCATCTATAATCTCTCTAAAACTTTATTAATATGGATTTCTTATGATAAACCCAAAGCATAACGAGATATATCCCTATAGATCTTAATGCCAATGACATAAGATGCCTCAGCCATATCCTTCATATCAAAATTTCTTGAGAGAAATTGTTTTACCTCGTGTAACAATCCTTTATCATCAATTACAAGTCATATATAGCACAAGGAAACAAGTCTTACTCCTACTAACTTTCTGGTATATACATTGATCCATGATATTCTTTTCAAAACCAAATGAAGAGATAACATCATGAAATTTTAAATACCATTGATGGGAGGCTTGTTTTAGCCCATATATAGAATTCTTAAGCTTGAAAACCAAATACTCACTATCACTAGAGGAGAATCTTCATAGTTGTTTCATATAAACCTCTTCCTCTAGATCACCATTGAGGAATGTAGTTTTCACATTTATTTGATGTAATTCTAAATCAAATTGTGTTACCAATGCCAAAATAACACAAAAGGAATCTGTCTTTGATATAGGAGAAAAAGTCTTTGTGTAATTGATTCCCTTTTGTTGAGTGAATCCCTTATTAAAAAGTCTAGCCTTATTTCTTTAAATGTTTCCTAAGGAATCCTTCTTGGTTTTAAAGATACATTTACATGCAATGACATTTGCACTAGTAAGCAATGAAACAAGATCCCAAACTCTGTTAAATACCACAAAACTGATCTCATCCCTCATAGCATTGAACCACAACTCAAATTTCTTACAACTAATGGCTTGCAAAAACATTTGAGGATCATCTTTACCTCCAATATTATAGTTAGAATCTTATAGGTACACAAGGTAATAACTAGATATTGCTAATCTTCTATCCTTAGTTGACCTTTTTAATGTTGCATCATCATCCTCCTAGGAAAGATATTGTACAACTAGTACTGGGTTCACTAAACTATTATCAACAGCTTATGGAATCTCAATGATTGGCTATTCAACACCTATTTAGACTTGAAGGATGTTAAATAGCCTAATCAATCTACCACTTAAGGTGGAAGTGTGATCACTCCCATTAATCAAATCATTCGTAAGAAATTTTACATTTATTGATTCCACAAACCTAGTGCTATGAGATGGACAATAAAACTTACACCTCTTAGACCTTTCAGCATATCCAACAAAATAGCCACTAGTGGTTCTTAGGTCAAACTTTTTTTTTCTTGTGGATTATAGAGTCTTATCTCACATAGGCATCCCAAAATACGTATATGTCATAAACTCAGTTTCCAACCTTTCCATAATTTGAAAGGCATTTTTGGAACAGCCTTGGTTGGAATCCAATTTAATATATACATAGTTGTCTTAAGGGCTTCAATCCCCAAGGACTTATGAAGCTTAGAGTTGCTAAGCATGCTCTGCACCATGTCCAACAAAGTTTAGTTTTTTCTTTCTGTCACTTATTTTGGTTCGGAGACCTAAGCATGGCGTATTAGGCTACTATCCCATGCTCTTGAAGAAACTGTGTAAATGGACTAGGTGTTTGTCTATCTTTAGTATACCTACCATAATATTGCCAAACCCTATCAAATTTCATAATCTTTATTTGCTTACCACACTGTCTCCTTACCTCTACCTTAAATACCTTAAAGGCATCTAATGATTCATTCTTATTATGAAGTAGGTAGAGGTACATGTATCATGAGTAGTCATTTATAAAGATGATGAAATATCCCTAATCATATGCATCCATATCTGGACTACATATATCTATATGTATGATCTCTAACAAATTTGAACTCCTCTTGGTACCTTTCTTTGACTTGTTAGTCTACTTTCTCTTAATGCAATTTTTACAAGTGTCAAAATCTGTGACATCCAAAGTATTAAGTACTCCATCATTCACTATCCTTTTAATCCTTTCTAAAAATATATGCCCTAGTTTATGAAGCCACAACATAGAAGAATTTTCATTCATAATACTTCTTTTAATACCAATATTTATTGCATAAGGGGCATTATTTTGCAGGTTAATTTGAAAAAAAAAAATCATCAAACATGGAACCCATACCAACAAGTTCGAATTTATAATATAATTTAAAATTTTCATTTGAAAAATCAAATGAGAATCTAAGTGGTACAAATCTTGAAATAGAACTTAAATTCCTAGAAAAGCTAGGTATGTAGAAGATTTTTTCCATACCTAATACAAAACCATTATTAAAAACTAAACAATATGTCCCAATAGCCTCCACATGTGAGCTCTTCTTATTTCCAGAATATATGTTCTACTCACTTCCCACTGGCTTCATGTGGTTTAGAATTCCCTGCTAATTATTTGAAACATGTATTGAAGAAACAAAGTCAATCTACTAAGTATTATGAGAACGTCAACTAAATGAGATTCAAAAAATAGAAATAAGATTGAATTACCTTTCTTTAGTAGCAAAGCCTTAAACTTTATGCAATCCTTCTAAATATGCCCCTTCATTTTATAGAAAAAGAACTTAGATTCCTTCTGAATTCAGTTTGGGTGGGTACTTTACCCTTCCCCTTTGACCTGACTTAGTTCTTGTTCTTTCATTGTGTCACAACACGTGCCATAAATAATTTGCCCTCCTCTTGGACACACATGGTCAAAAGTTCATTAATAGACCATTTGTCTCTATATGTGTTATATGAAATCTTAAAAAGGTTATACTATTGTGGAGGTGAGTTTAAAACAAAATATATAAGAAAAGATTCTGACATCTCAACCTCAAGTGCCTTAAGCTAAGCCGCTATATCCCTTATTTTCATGATGTACTTATGCACATCATGAATCGTGGTGAGCCTTATTGATGATAACTGAGTCATTAGGGTGCTGGCTAGAGCCTTATCTAAAGACTTAAATTGTTCATCTATAACTTTCAATAATTCTTTAATAGTGTCATTGATCGAACCATGTATACTAGCAAATATTTTGGTCTTTATATACCTCAAGTTCCTTAAGCTAAGCTACTATATCCCTTATTTTCATGATTTCCTTATACATACTATGAACCTTAATAAGCCTTATTAATGATAACTAAGTCATTAGGGTATTGGCTAAAGCCTTATCTGAAGACTCAAATTGTTCATCTATAGCTTTTAGTAATTCTCTAACAATGCCATGATCACTGATCAAATTACGTATACTAGCAGATATTTTGGTTTTTATATACATCATGTTGAGGAGATTGGATCGCTTTCAACATTCATAAAGATTAATTTCAGCTTGTGAGCCAATGCCATTGGGTTTAGGTAGTTCATCTTTTCTAATAGTGTAGTCTATATTCATCCGCCCTAACTGGAGGAGAATTCTATCCTTGCAAACTTTGTAGTTATCACCATAAAGGTTGGGAATATTATTTTGCATACGTGAGAGGTTTATAAATTGAATAGATGCATAAATAAATAAATAAACAAGCTTACGTTAAAATTGAGGCAAATATAAATTGCATGAATTACCCATTTAAATCATGCATCCAAAATTACAAATAAAAACTACCTATGGGTTAATTTTTATTCAAAATTTAGGTTGAATGATAAAACTAACAAACTTCGTTCCTTTTCAATCCTTGTGGGTAAATTAAGAACGAAAAAAGTCTGTTATTTCATCCTAATTATGCTTACAAATATGATAAGAATTCCTATGGGATAAAATTTGTCATATTTGATATGTATAATTATAATCGATATCTTATATTATATGTGATTTAATCCAAAATATATATAATTCAGTATAACTAGGGATGTTGTGGTCAAAATCTAATTTAACCAAACATATATAATTCAAAAAACATCAAATAAAGCATAATTTTCAAGTATTTTCCCTATTTTCTAGATAAAACATTTCCATGCATAAAAAATGCAAACAAATAATACAATTATAAATTGAATTATTCAAATAATAATAATATATCAAATTCTAGAAACAATTGCCTAGAAAAGTAAATATATTTAATAAATAATTCCTCTCAATATTTCCACGAAATAAGAAGGAAATAAAAACAAGGGGAAATGAAATTAAAATAAAATTTAATTGGAACCATCAAATGTAAAATATATTGCTATATTGACTGGGAAGATTCCATGGAACAATTAGTAAAAGATGCCTTTCGCTACTTAATTGGCACAAGTGCGAAACCCACACACTGTGAGCTTTATTTTTTTTTCTTTGTATTCTCCTTCAATCTCCAATCGAGTCTGTCTCAAGTTGACCCATTCTAAGATGGACCTGGTTGGATAACCCGTATTTTTTTCTTTTAGCCTAGGAAGCTCGATGTGGACATTCAAAAATCAAAATGTTCAGAATTTTATTTTCTACATCTCTCTAAATTCAATTTTCCTGAAAAATATGAAAAAAAAAAATCAACCAAGCATATAAGCTTCAACCAAAAATGCAAATGAAAGAAAATAGTGAAAACTCAAACAAGGCAAAGGCATATAAGGGCTCTGATACCAAATGAAAGAATTTAAAAGAAAACTAGCATACTCAAGTATGTAAGTCCAGTGGAAACAAGAATCGTATCTCCAATCATTGCCATAAAATGCCATTGTGTTTTCAAGCTTTAAATAGAGTAAAGAACCTTTATACTTGTTCAAAATTCTTTCAAGATGGTGTAAAAGTTAGGAATAGCCAAGCATAGGACCTTTTGCAACTTTCTAAATATCTAGAAGTCAAAACTAATATCATCCCATTAATACGTGACCCAAAGACGAAGAGGAAATTCATGTTAGGTACGGACCACTTAATGCGTGCACAAATCATAACTGAAAGGAGTAAATGAAGGAAGTAAATCAAAACTAAAGATAGCCATTTCAAATAACAAAAAATAGGTGAATCAAAATTAAAGGCTACCGTTTCACATTTAGAATATCATATACTATTTAATTTGAATCTATAATTATCCTTTCTCATCATTTTATTAACAAAAATTTTAAATTTAGGTTTAAGTATAGCATTTTTTTTATTTTTTAATGGAAGTTTGAGTAAATTTTGAAACTAAAAGGGAAGTCTGCGTAATTTCATTAAAACTTAAGGGAGGTTAAAATATTTTTCTCTTATTATGATAATGTTTTTTATAATAAAAAGATTACATACATAGATTTTAACTTAACATAGGCTTTGATGGCCTACACAAAATTGCTTACACACTAGTATGCATGTTTCTAGGATGATGGAATTATTTAACTTAATAACATCCTTTAATGTTGATGAGATTTTATAAGGACAAGTTGTTAAAAATGATTTGGTAAAAGGAGTATTCAAAAGGTTTTGGATTTTATGAAGGTTGGCATAAATGTTTTCATTGAAAGGCTCTAAGAACATGAGGCCTAATGTAAGGTGATTGTTAAGTATGGTGCTTATGAATGAAAAAGGTTTCAAAAAATATGATTTGTCAATATAGGATTTTCAAAAGTAAATGATACAATGAAAAGCATATTTATGTTTGCATATGTATACCAAGTCTTGAAAGAATGATCTATGAGTTCTGTTTTTGGAAAAGAGACATGTTAGAGTCTTGTAATGGTTAGTAATAATAATGGTCTAGATCACTTAAAGACCAATAACCACCCATAAAAAAAAAAAGTAAAAACTTTGAAAGGAGGTCTATTATATCATAAAGATTGGATCTGGATTGGTGGACTTTCATTATGAGGATGGGCCACCTCAAGATAGCTAAGGAGTAGGTGCCACCTTAATCTAGCTTTTCAATGAAATTCCCCATCCTATATAGAAATATTTTGCCTCAAGTTTAGCTTGATATATATTCTAATGAGACTGATAAAAAAACACTATGTCATGCAAATTATTTTAAATGTATGTTCAAGCATCACTTTATGAATCCCTTTGTAAATGATGGATTTGTAAATAATTTCATATTAAATGATATGAATATCTTTAAGAAAATGCTTATTTCGATTTATCTTGAATTTATCTTTTGATTATTGCTTGCATAGCATGAAAACAGTTCTTACTATATCAAATATGGTATTTCAAGCCAACCACATTCCTACTTTTGTAGTCATGACATATAAAGTAAGGCAAGAAATCCTCCATAATCAAAATGAAAACAAGCAAAAGATAAAAAAGAAAAAAGAAAAATAAAAGCAAGAAAAAGGAGAGTGTCGGCTCAAAGAAGCTCTCAATGTTGAAAAGATATGAGAACTATAGCTTAATCAGGGGCAAAATAAAATTGAAATAATCCTTCATAAGTTGATGAAATAAATGATACATGAGTTTAATTAAAACCGTAATATAGTACATATTACATAGCTTTTATAAACCGAGTGCATGGAAAGCCCACAGAGATCAATTATTTGATTCCTAAACCTGTAGAGGCTATCTTTGAAGCAACTAAAATCAAAGGGAGCATGCAGCTGAAAAGATCAATTTTGAAGGAAAATGATATGTGCCCTAAAAGATCAATTTTGAAAGAAAATGATATATGCATTTAAGTTTTTGTATTTAACAGTTCATTCCATTTTTTTTTTATATTTGTCATTTAAGATTAAATGCATAAAATTTAAATAACTAAGAAATGACTTTAATTTTAGGAAAAAAAATTCATTTTACAAGTTTATCTTTTATTAAAAATCAATTAATACATAATGTAGTTAAAAATTTATTAAAAATAATAAAGATAAAATTTTAAAAAATAATAAATTTATTCTTAGCGATCTAAACAACAAATAAAAAATTCTCTAAAACAATAAATAAAAAGGAAAGTAAGGAATATCAAAATATAAATTGGTAAAATTAAGAAGAAAGTAAAGTCAATTTAAATTTCAACCCTCAGCTACTGTGAAATGATAAGTGATATTAGTTGGTTAGATATTTTAAGTTCAAACACTTTCGTGTGAATGTTAAAAAAAAAAAATCAATTTAAAATTGACGGCAAGCAGTTGAGTTGAGAAGTGAAACATTGTAAGTAGCGAAATGTGTAACTACACTGTAGCATCATTGTTGATGGTTACATTGCAAATGGCCATAAAATGCCATTGATGGGTTCTAAAAACTGTTGGCTTTTTTGGGCCTCAATATTGGGCTCATAGACCCAATTATGTTTTATCCATATAGGAGGAAAGCAGAACAGAATTCATCAGAAGCCCAAAATGACCAATGAACATTCATCGAATCACCGGAAAATCTGACCAAAAAAAAAAGGAAATCACCCAGAAAAGATGGACTGTGGTCAACGAATTAATGTGAGGCAGGAGCATGCACTTGCGTGGCAGCCTCTGGTTGATTTTTATAACACTTGGCCATTCGTTTATTATGATTTCCTTCATCGTAGTTTGTGTAAATCGTCCTCAGTCTCATTCATGCAACTTCTTCCTCATCATCATCTCTAAATTCTCTGTAAAAATCGTGCAAAGATGAAGCAAGTGGACTTTATACAGAGCTCTCTGCCTGAAGATGTCGCCCTCAAAATTGCTTCTTTACTTCAGGTTCGTTTTTTAAACCTCAAAGGGTAATTTCAGTCTCAGTTTTTAGGATCAAAAGGCTAAGTTTGTTTTTTTTTTTTTTTCTTCTTTTGGTGGTTTTGTGCGAGAAGGTGCGGGATCTGTGTGCATTGGGTTGTTGCTCGAGGTTTTGGAGAGAAATGTGCGGATCAGATTGCATTTGGGAGTCTCTAGCTAGAGAAAGATGGCCCTCTCTCGCTTTTGATTTCACTGATTTTTCTTCTTCTTCCTCTTCGACTTCTGCTAATGACTCCAATGTCAGGGTACGTCGAATTTTAATGTATTTTGCTTGCGGTTGCAATTTTTAATCAGATTGATCTAATTCCTGTAGTTCCTTATAGAGATTGGAATCATTTGTTTCCTAGTAGCATATTTCTCAAGTTTGTTTACTTTGTTGAGCTTCTGAATTATGACTTGATATGCTTTCCCCGTCTTTCTTTAACTACATTATTGTAGTCTGGTCCCATTGTCTATACTTACCCACAGTACGTCAAATTATGACACTTCTTTGAGTAATTCAACTCACACCCCACAAAGTTTTATTACTAAAAAAACTTACACTGGAGCCACGGATTGTCATACTGTCAATTAATGGCTTTGGCCAGAGAGATAGCTAAAGTAGCATAATTCTATTTCTTTATGGTTGTTTGTCACACTTTAGTGATAGAAAGAAACTAAATTGATCTGTTTATTGTTTTTTCC
>JANHAO010017951.1:0-13789 GCA_026873985.1 Saraca asoca
TTTAATCCAATTTTTGAGATGAATAAATTTTAAGAATGACTAACTAGAGAGACTAAAAATACAATTAAGCTTAAATATTTATGTGCAAAAAAAGGTTAAATATTTAATTATTTGACTGATTTTTAAGGTGAATATAACACTTTGAGAAAATCAAAAAATAATACATCATTAATATGATTAAAGTAATTAAAAGTTTTCAACAATTTCTTAACATGTAATAACATGGATTAGAACATAAAAACTAAATTCTAATAAAGGAAATTCCACTATTATTTCCATCTATAGACGTTCATACATTTTAGGAACATGCATACGGATTGCAATGGGTTGGGTCTAGGTAGACCTGACTCGAAACTGACACGATCCAGACTATTGAAAAAGCTGATATTCTAGATCCCTCAAAGATCCAAACCCGACAAGACCTAATGGGATTCGATATAATAAGACTTGACCCGACCCGACCCATTTGGACTCATTTTGTTTTTTTTTTTTGTTTTTGTTTTTTTTTTTTTTGCATTTCAAATTTTTTGCATGTGCACATTTGGATATTATATTTTTTTAACACAATAATGCAACACATGATCTCTCAAGAACATGTTCTATTATTGCATCTCAAACCATAAAACAATCTCATCTCACAAAAAGGATAAACTTATTTAATATTTGGATATAATGTTTTTTTTGTTCACCAATTTTGAAACTAAATTTAACATTTGATATTAATGTTGAAGTTGGGCTACAATTTAGTCATACACTTTTTTTCAACGACTGAGATATCTTCAAAGAGAGAACATACGATAGCAATTTAGGCCATAAAGGAACTTCGATATGCCATGGAGGCTGTAATCAAAATACCATCATAAATACAATATTAGCATGGTTCAGTAAAAAGCAAGTGCACTCAGACAAACATGCACCTGAACATGCACTTTAGGCAAAGTGAACCTACCAGCTCTAACATAATACCAGTCAAGATCATATAGAGCTAGTTCTTTAAATCTTGTTGTTTTTACAATATCTGTCCACTCAGGAAGCTCTATTTGTTCAAAAATAGAAGATGATTAGGAAATAAACATTGGCATTTGGATGGAATTGCCAACAAATTCAACATGTAATTGTGGATTTAACATAAAGAAATGCTCCTTAAGTAAGAACAATGAACAAGAGATCAATTCACATTACTACAAACTAACACATATGGGAGTAAGGACCAGCCAATAAGAACAAATACTAGTCACTTCAAAGTAAAACAAGCATAGCCATTACTCACTATTGGTCAATGGACTCAAGACACACTCAAAAGGTTACATATGACATAACATTACCCTCTTTTGCCACCATAAATGGATTAATTATGACCTTTCACAACACAAAATGAGAGGAAGGACCAGAAATAAAAATGATGTAGAAGTTGTCCTTAAGATAAACTACAACTTGAATCTTATACACAGCAAGCAAATCCTTAAAAGGTTGCACAACATCAATAGAAGGATGAACATAAAAGACTATAAATAACTCACCCCTTATTAATCACAAGCAGAATATGTTCTAACATATTCCTCCTTATCATGAATGGTGACTTGTTCTTCATCCACATTGTTAGTGAGTAGGTTAATTAAAGTAATAAGCTTATAATTAGATAAGTGAAAAGTATATGTAGGATAAGTGATAAGTCTAGATAGGTAAATAAATTATAGACCTATCAAAACTCTATTTCATGTACGTATCTTTAATATAAATATATATGCTCGACTCATTATTGAGCATGATTTTATAATATCTGCTCTCTCTTTCTCTACCCATTTTAAACATGGTATCTAGAGTCTTGTAAACCCTAGATATTTTCTCACTTCCGAACCTAACCAAATAAAACTCATCCTTTCTCTTCCTTTTTCTCATTCTTTCTTTTTTTAATGCTATGAGTCACTGTGGTTTCTATCTAGCAGCAATTTTTAGATTGCATGTTTGGCAATAAGTATCCAGCATCTTGATACAGTATCTATAGTGGCTGGTAGTCATCAATTATGGCAAAAAATTGGATCTATCTGGAAGCACATGCATAGGAGTTCAAATCTATTTGGAGGGTTTCAAAGTGTGTGAGATAGAGAAAAATTGATTTGGGTTGATCAGGCATTAGATTGATAGATGGTGGACCTCACTAAGTGGTGCTTATAAAACATATGCTTAGTTTTGTGTGGTGAGTGAGAACCATCCTCAGAAAACTTTGACGATGCATGGCAGCATGTGACAAACTTTCTAGTGACACCTTCCTTTTACAGCTTCTTTGGTAGCTGGCACACCTTCCTATGTGGTCAGATCTTCAGTTTGGAAAGTTTTGGTATAGTTTTTCTATTTTTTTACAATTTTGATGCTATTTTTTCTGATTTTTTTTGGTTGAATAATCTATGATGACTGACCCCAGTTCTGATCTGAGTACCAAAAATAAAAATCCACCCTTTGGGGATGAAGAAAAATTGGAATGCAAAACCTTTTTTTTAGATATGACTCTAACATAAGCTAGAATTACTAACTGGAAGTTGGATACAGAAGGTCAATAGTATCTTGCTTGGAGAAGAGCTGTTAAGTACTTTTTTGATTGGATCGAAAAGATAGATCACCTTACTTCAGATCCTCTTATAAATGGCACCAAAGTTAAATGGATAGTGGAAGATTGATGTTTATTTGGCCTCTTATGTAATACCTTGACAAGTGAAGTCAAGGATAATACTATTTAATGCAAAATAGTTAAAGACTTGTGGACTTTCCTCAATAGGTTCTACTTAGGAAAAGATAATCTATATTAGATATACAACTTATGCATATCATTGATTCAGCCTGATGGAAAAAGTAAAATATTTCACAAATATATTCTGATGTTAATTATTTCTTTGAATAATGGAATGTTTTTATTCCTATCACTAGGGATATTGAGGCAATACAGACTCAATAGGAACAATTGGAAGCTCTATGTTTTCTAATGGCTCTACCCCCTGACCTTCACATGACCTATCAACAAATCTTGATTAGTTCTAGACCACTCATATGGATAAGTGCATTTTATCATGTTCTTTGAAATCCCGAGGATATGTCTCCTCAATCTACAACTCTTAGAGAGTTATTTGCCTTAATTGGTTCTGATACTAGAGCGGGTCATGGTAGCAGCAGAGGAGGAAGAGGAAGGGGCATGATTCTAATAATGCTTATATTTGTCATTATTGTAAAGAACCTGGTCATCTCAAAAGAAATTATCCTAAGCCTCATGGAGTATGCTCAATATCTTCAATTCCAAGCCTCTCAACAATTATCACCCATCCAATCCACTACCACTATGGTTCAGACAAGTAATCCTATTGTGTATCTCTCCAGTTCCAATACTAGATGGATTATTGATTTAGGTACTATTGATCATATGATGGATAATACAGGTATATTATCTTCTTTTTGCAACTCATTTACCTCTCATGCTACTTTAGCTAACAGGTCTACTATTTTCATTGTTGGAAGTGGTACAATTAATGTTACGCTTAATATTTCTTTATCCAATGTTTTATGTCTTCCTAAGTTCCCATTCAATTTACTTTCTATTAGCTAATTAACACACACCTATAATTATAGCATTTTCTTTTTTCCTAGTTATTGTATTTTTCAAGATCTTTTGATGAAGAAGATTTTTGGTAGTGGATATGAATCTAGTAGGTTGTATATGCTTGATGAAAAAGTTCTTTAGCCAATTACTACATCTACTACCCTCACTCCAAATTAATTACATTGTCACTTGGGTCATCCTTGTTTACCTTCTTTAAAGAAATTGTATCATCATTTAAGTTTTATTTCTACTTTAAATTGTGAGTCACGTCAATTTGCTAAACAACATCATCAGTCTTATATTCCTCAAGTTAATAAATAGGTTGCATCTCCTTTTGAGTTAGTACATCAAATATTTGGGGTCCTTATCCTACTATTTCCAAATTTGGTTATCGTTATTTTGTTACTTTTATTGATGACTATCCAAAAGTTACTTGGCTTTATTTGATGAAAAATCGATCAAAATTGTTTGATATTTTTTATGCCTTTCATGCCGAAATTAAAAATCAATTCGATACACCTATATGCAGTTTCAAAGTGATAATGCTAAAAAATACTTTTTAGTAAAATTTTCTTCTTATTTATTATAGCGCAATATAATTCATTAATCATCTTATGCAGTTACTCCTAATAAAATGGAGTAGTTAAAAGAAAAAATGGTCACTTATTGGAGGTAACTCATGCTCTTTTGTTTCAAATGAAAGTGCCTAAAGTGCTATGGGCAGTTACTATTACTATGGCTTGTTTTTTGATTAGTCATATGCCATCTTTGATTCTTAATGGGTAGGTATCTTATTCTCTTTTGTTTCCTCCTTAGACATTGCTTCCTCTCACTCAATGTATTTTTGGCTACACATGTTTTGTTCAGGATCATCGTCCTCAAATTTTGAAGTTAGAACATCAATCTTTGAAATGTGTATTTCTTGGATATTCTTAAACTTAAAAGGGGTATCGATGTTATTCCCTTGAATTAGTTAGCTTTTTATGTTGTTTCTTTTGATGTTAATTTCTTTGAGTCCACTTTATTTTTTCGATATTCTAAGTCTTTTCGCTTGGTGTTAGATTCTAAATTTGTTAATGAATATCTCTATATACATTCCACTCCTCAGGATTCTTAGGTTTCTTCCACTAAAACTTGGACTTTTCCTCTCATTAATATGCTTACTCTAGTAGAGTGTAGGTACTAGATGCAATTCATCCTTTTGCCATTATTGAGACATCAAGTAATGTGCTTGTTATAGACATCCCATCAGCTTTGTCTCCCTCATCGATTTCTTCCTTAGAAGATTCACTTCCTGCATCATTTGATCTTGACTTGCCTATTGCTCAATGAAAAGTATTCATAATTACACTCGAAAAGGTACCTATAATCAGCCTTATCCAATTGCTACCTTTGTGTCTTATTCATCTTTACCTATCCTGTCACAATACTTTATTGCCTCATTGGATTCTATTATTATTCCTAATTCAATTTCAAAGGCACTTTCTCATAATGGGTGGTGCACTACTATAGAGGAAGAAATGATGGCTCTTGAGGCTAATCAGACTTGGGATGTTATGCATTTACTGCATGATAAGCAACCTATTAAGTGCAAATGGTTATTTACTATGAAAGTTAATTTGGATGGTTTTATTGCTTGATTGAAAGCTTGCTTAGTGTCAAAAGGGTATGCTCAGACTTATGGTATCTATTATTCCAAAGCTTTTTCTCTTGTGGGTAATATTACATTTGTTCATTTAGTTATCTCTTCCTACCTCTCAAAACTAGGTTCTTCATCAACTTGATGTGAAAAATGCTTTTCTCCATGGTGATCTACTTGATGAAGTATATATTAAGCAACCATGTGGTTTTGTTGCTTAGGTAGAGTATGAAAAAGATAAAGTGTGTAGGTTGAAAAAGTCATTGTATAGATTGAAACAGTCTCTTCAGGCCTACTTTGAAAAATTTAGTGATATGGTCATAGAATTTAGGATGTAAAAAAGTGATCATGATCATTCTATTTTCTATAAACAATCAAATTATGGTTGTATTCTTTTGGTTATCTATGTGAATGATATTATGATTATTGGCAATGATAGTTTGGGCATTTCAAAATTGAAGACTTTTATGCAAACCACATTTTAGGCTAAAGACCTAGGAGCACTTCGATGCTTCTTAGGTATTAAGATTGCTCGCAATAAGCAAAGAATTTTCTTATTATGGAGAAAATATATGCTTGATCTTTTAAATGAAACAAGTTTGCTTTGGACCAAACTATGTGATACCACTATAATTTTAAATGTTAAGCTTGGATTAGAAGACAGAGAACTACTAAAAGACCCAGAATAATATAAACAATTAGTGAAAAAATTGAACTATCTTACTATCACTAGGCTTAACATTTCTTTCCTAGTTAGTGTAGTAAGCTAGTTGATGAATTCTCTAAGAACATCTCATTGGGATGCTATTATTCATATATTAAAATATTTTAAGAAAACACTTAGGCATAGAATCTTATATAAAAATCATGGCCATTACAGAGTGGAAGGCTTTTTTGATACAGACTAGGCAAGATGTCCTTTGGACCGACGATTTACTACAGGATATTATGTGTTTGTTGATGGAAATCTTATATCTTGAAAAAGTAAGAAATAAGTTGTTGTATCTTGGTCAAGTACAGAATCTGAATATTGGGCTATGGCTTATGTTACATTTGAGCTTATGTGGATTTCTTACCTTCTTAATCAACTTGAGATTATATCCTCTGGAGCTATGTAGTTTTGGTGTGATAATTAGGCTGCCACTTATATTGCTACAAATCCAGGTTTTCATGAGCGAATAAAACATATAGAGGTTGATTGTCATTTTATTAAGCAGAAACTCTAGGAAAGAGTAATTGATCTTAGGTATATCAAAATTGGGGATCAACTTACTGACTTATTTACTAAGGCACTTCTAAGAAAATGGGTTAATGATATTTGTAACAAGTTAGGCATGTTTGATATCTGTGATCCAACTTGAGGGGGAGTGTTAGTGAATAGGTTAGTTAAAGTGATAAGCCTATGATTAGATAAGTGGTAAGCCTATGTAGGATAAGTCTAGATGGGTTAATATATTATAGACCTATCAGGACTCTATTTCATATATGTATCTTCAATATAAATACATATGCCTGGCTCATTGTTGAACACGGGTTAATAATGTCTTCTCTCTTTCCCTTTTAATGCACAACTTAAAATAAAATAAAAAATAAAAACCAAAATTAACATTAAAATAACTATATATCTTATTTAGTTAAAACATTAAAACTAACTTCGATATTCCTTGGCCTATATCCAATCTTGAGTACACATTAATGCTTCCAAAGTGTTTGGATGCAATTTGCTGCGATGTGAGCATACCAATCTCCCACCAGTACTAAATTCTAATTTAGAAGCAATAGTAGACACATGAATGCTCAAAATGTCCCTGGCAATAGCTTTCAACAATGGAAACTTTACCCCACTTATCTTCCACCATAATAATATGTCAAAGATGTTGTTTTTGGTAACATATCCTCTTCAACATAACATTGAAACTCTGATTTGAGTCTTATGGAGTTAGACATCTTTTCATTCATGATAAATAAATCATATGCATTCAATGTATCTTGAGAACCACCATTAACTACATCTGGTGTAGCTTCACTAGATTCACCAATTGTGTCATTTATATTGATTTTGAGTTGATATTCATGAAGTAAATCTTCACAAAGTTGCTTGATCCAACCAACTTTATAAGTAGACTCTACCCTAAAAATCTATGGATAGTAAAACTTAATCAATTTATTTTGTACCTTGGATTAAGAATAGTTGCAACTCCCACAAAGCTATGAATCACATTCTAATATTTATTGAACTTTATCAACATGTGAGAAGCCATCCTTCTAATGTTGGGATTTGGCACATTAAGCCACTTATTCAAAGTCAACCAAGTTTCACATATCTTGGGAAAATAAATGTTAGCAGTTGAATACTTTGTCCTAGAGAATAACTTGATCACTAAGTAAAAGACTTTAAACAAATTTCTTTTGCAATCTCCCATTCTTTATTAGTTGGTAGTGACTTGTATAAAGATTCACATTATTTCAAGTGCCAAAATGCAGCTTTATATATCAAGGTAGATTGAAGCATCAAATAAATGTAATTCCATCTTGTAAGGCAGTCAAGGACGAGCTTCTTTGTGCATGTAATTGATAATTAGCGACATGACTTCTCAAACATCTCCTCCTTTTTAGGTGTGGTTGTCTAAAACAATACATTCTCCCTAATCTTTTCTATATTACCTTTAATTTCCTCGAGGCCATCCTAGTCATTGGTTGAGCAATTGTCTCAATCATCTTGTCATTAGTCAAGCAGTTGTTTAATGCAATGGTTGAGATCCTTCTATCTATGTTCCACTCCAAAAGACAACTTAAGAGTACGTCACACAGAACATCATTTGTGTATAGACAAGGCACATACATAAACCTTAAGATATGACTCTACAAATTCCAATCATCATGAATGACATGTGTTGTGATTGCCATGAATCCACTTTTTTTATTACTAAAAGTCCATATGTTAGATGTGATAGCAACCCTTGCCTAATTGCTTTTAATAAACTTCACTGTCTTTCGCTTCTCATAATCAAACACCTTCATCACATCACTCTTCACTATATTACATGATATCATTTTGAATAATGGTTGAAGTGTATAAAAATATCTTTGAAATCCAATGTGATCAACAATAGAAAGAGGATATTCATGTATGAAATCATGTGCACGTGCTCTTTTCTTATCGTATCAGGGTCAAATGAAGAAGCTGTAACCCTCAGAGTCCTTTGATGACCCTAGTCTTTGAATGGAAGCTCGATCAATGGCATTACAAGTCCTCTCTATATGTTTTTGCAAATGGGAGGTGCTAGCCTTAGAATGCCCTACCATTGGAGCATGACAATACTTGCAAATAGCCTTTGCTTTACGATAAATAACTTCCTTGTCAACATGCTCCCACACATCACTTGTCCTTTTCTTTTTCCTGAAGATGGTCCTAATTGTTCATTTGGCACTTCACTTATTTCAACAAGATTGCTTAAGGTTGGAGAATATTGTTGGGAAATACCTTCTACTACCCGTAATGATGTAGATGAGGCTTTCGTATCATTGCAAAATGACACCATCACATAATACATGAACAAAAGATGGAAATTTGATCATCTTATAAAAGACAAAAAAGAAAAAAAGTAGATGATGCTTAGCAAATATTATAGTTTATTAACATTTAGTTATCTCAAGAAAAATAATAAACCACTAGTGATTTCAAAAGATGGGATTTGTGTTTTGGTAGGAAGCCAGAAAATATAGCAATTTCTTCTCACAGGGATATATGGCCCTTTTCAACTATAACAGACAAATGTTATGGGAATTCTTGTAACAAGTTGCCACCCAAAACAAGGAGGATTAGAATTTGCCATGGGTATTCATGGGAGACTTTAATCAAGTCATGCATGCTGAAGATAACCTTAATACTAATCCTATTTTGATAGGAGCTCAAGACCACTATTTAATATAGCACTATCAACATGTTTTACTTGTATATACCAAAAGTATGGCAAACAAAAGCAATGAAGGGTTCAGTATTGTGAAAGGGCAATCTATATGTGTCCCATATGGCACAACAGCAATATATTGAGCTTGTGAAGTGCATGTGACTCTGTTTAACCATCTCTCACAAGAATATGAAAAGTTGAGCAATATCAACCAAATTCTCATAAATAGTACGTAGTGTAAAAAACAAGGAAGATATACATAATATTATACATAATTACACAACAAAAGTCCTATGTAATGCAGATTAATCAAAATTTTATTTTTTTAATTAGGAGAGCTAAGAGTTCAATGAATTTCAAGAGATCTTGGTTAACTCATAAATAAGCATGAAAAGAAAAGATTGTTGACTTCAATCTATTCACTGATGACCCCAAAAGGGAGACTAACATTCATGTAATAATAGTAAATCTCATAGTAAATCTCTCTCTCTCTCTCTCTCTCTCTCTCTATATATATATATATATATATACTATGTAACTATATGTTATTAATTGATCGATTCTCTCCTTTTTATTGATTTTTTTTCAAGACCATGAATTTGCTGCTAAAAAGTTACATGCTTGGTAGGTAATTTACAGTGGACAAAAACTAAAGTGACTAGCAATAGTAATGAGATATGGAGATATTTTCTGACTCTAAAATCTAAATCTAGACAGTCATTAGTCCAAACATGACTGTCTATATCATGAACTAGGTTTTCTTGTTCCATAGCAGCCATCAAGTAATTAATCAACTAGTTGGCATAAGAATTAGCCACTAGAAATCATATATACATCATCAACATAAGATATTTGTGTCAGCAATGCTAATTTGAATACGTAACTGATAGAGGAAAGAGCTTTTGAGTGACACTTGGTTTAGATGTATATTTATGTGCAGTGAGATGCAAGTTACTATAAGCAAAATCAGCTAGTGTGCTAGAAATCATACCACATGAAAAAGTGCTCATTCTTATTTCTTTATATGTGATCACTTTATTTATTAAATGATTTCCAAGTGGTTCATATTTAATCTTCATTTTAACCTGGTTATTATTTTCCAAGCCATAACTAGAAGCAAAATAGATTTTTCCATTTTTTTTTAGTTAAAAAAATAGAGATGGATTGACCAACTTCTTCTAGTGTGGATTCTTTACTTCTTCATCTTATCAATCATATATATAGTTAAGAGTGATGAGTCACACTCTAGAAGCTAAATTTTATTCTACATGAGTGTATCAGTCCAGCACATGCATATGTACAGATATAAGCAAGTGGCAGATAGAATATTAAATACAGAAGAAATAGTAGGAACAAAATGCATGATTATACTAATACATGTGTCTTTGTCAGTCTCAGAATATCCAAACAAGAAATATATAATTAAAAGTTTAAATGTAAACTCACCAAGTCTAAAAGAGGAGAGCATATAATACATGAGTGGTAGTAGTTATCAAAGTAATGCTCTTAATGTATATAAAACATTATATAGACTTTCATTTTATAGTGTTAAAGGAAACTTGGTTTGCTAGAGATATATGCATCCAAAACCATTCAAAAATATGATCACTTTTCTTTGATCTAACCCACTTCTTGTTTCGGCTTTTATTGTTTTGTTTAATGCCTTATAAAAGCAAGATCCTAGTCACCAGAGCCACATGATGCATTGAAAAATATATAGTTAAGGCAAGCACAAAAGAAGGACATCCCACTTTTGCTTTGATCAAGGAGACCACAATCTCTAATCCTAAGAAATCAAAGTTGAATGAGAACTTCAAGAGCTTTGGAGCTAATCTACTTTATGGAGCGTTTACATGCATTAAAGCATGTCAACATGAATCTCAAATCAGCAATAACCATTCAAGTAGAGCGGCTATGAGAACTTGGAATTCTCCTCTCAAAATAGAATATTGTATATTTGTAATTATCACCATTTTTTTATTATGAAAAAATGTTCTAATTGGAAGAATAACATTTTAGAGAATAAAAAACAATTAGAAGAATAGAGTGCATAGAATTGCAGCATGACAATAGAATCTATCAATAGTTTAATGAACCATAAATCCTCTTCATAACACAAGAAATGAGAAGCGAATTAGTTCAACTAACCTTGGGATTCTTCAGACATCAAGCTCTGATATGATGGTTAGCATTTATTATTTGCTACAACTACGCAACTCAAGCTTTGATATGAGATAGCTACCAATCAAAATACCTAAAATTCTATATAACCCAAATTGAGAAAAGAAAAACAAAATTGAAATCATATACTTTAGAAACATCAATTAATTAAATGAAATTGAAAATAGAACAAAAGAAAAACAAAATTGAAATAAAATACTTTAGAAACATCAAATAATTAAATGGAACAAAATAAACTCACTAACTTCTGAATTTTGGCCATGAGCTCTCAACTTTGGTCATAGAGCATCAATATTGGATGAAGATGCAGTTAAGAGAAACCTATTTTAGATTCTTTCATGGGTTTTGGTTACAAATGCACGGATTCATTCGGTTGAGATTTGAGAATGCTAGGGTGAAAGGTGATGAAGTTGTCTCTATTTTGAGTGAGAGACTAAAAGGCTGAGAGTGAAGAAGTAGAAATAGATATCCAACTGGACCAGATAACCACCGTGTCTCATGGATCATACCCAAATCCAATCTACTAAAAGATGGATCTCATTTGGACAAGATCCATCGGGTAAATACCTGCTGGATTGGGTAAGACCTAACAAGCCTAGATCTTTCCACCACCATTAAGTTCAATCAAGATCAAAGCCAAAACTAAAGTAACACTTGCAACCAAAGGGCTTGGCACAAAGAGACCATAGACATAATTGTTATTGACAAATGTAATATATGTTAGCCATTCCAGATCTACATAAAAGACCTTCAATAGTAGGAGATGCTATGGCTTGCACCCATTTAGACATATAGTCTACACTACTAAAATATATTTATTACCACATGATGATGGGAAGGGTCCCATGAAATCTATCCCCCAAACATCAAATATCTCTACCTCTAGAATTTGTTTAGGGGCATTTCATTCCTTTTGGAAATGTTACTGATCCTTTGGCATCTGTCACAAGCTTCAACATACTTATGAACATCTTTGAATAATAAGGGCCAATAGAATCTGGCCTAGAGGATTTTTGTAGCCATTTTTGAGGTGCTAGCATGGCCACCACAAGGAGAGTCATGATAGTGGAAGATAACTCTAGTTACTTCTTCTTCTGGGACACATCTTCAAAAGATTCCATCAGCACACCACTTATACAAGTAGGGCTCATCCCAAACATAGTATTTAGCATCTGAGAAAAATTTCTTCTTCTATTGGTAGCTAAGTTTGTGAGGTAAGATTCCACATGCCAGATAATTAACAAAGTCGGCATACCAGGGGGCTTTATTGACAACAAGGAGCTGATCATCAGGAAAAGAATCATCTATGGGTAGCTCACCTTTTGTTTCTTCAACTAGTTCCTGCCTTAGTCTTAAGAGATCATCAGCAACCACATTCTCAACTCCCTTCTTATCTCTGATTTCCAAGTCAAATTCTTGCAGTAGGAGAATCCACCTGATTAATCTTAGTTTGGCCTCTTTTTTGCTTAGTAAATATTTGATGGTAGCATGGTCTGTATAAACTATGATCTTGGATCCCAATAAATATTGCTCAAATTTATCTATTGCAAAAATCACTACTAGTAATTCTTTCTCAGTGGTGTTGTAATTAACTTGAGCTTCATCCAAGGTTTTACTTACATAATAGATGACATATGGCTTCTTGTCTTTTCTTTGCCCAAGAACTGCCCTAACTGCATAATCTCAAAAGGTAAGCTCTAGTCAGAGGGTTGAATAATTGGTGCAGATGTAAAAGCCTCCTTTAGCCTATAGAAGGCATCAAGGCAAAGATTATCAAATACAAAGGGGTTATCCTTAATTAGCAGATTAGTCAATGGTTTAGAAATTTTTGAAAAATCTTTGATGAATCACCTCTAGAAGCCTACATGGCCCAAAAAACTCCTCACTTCTTTGACATTTGAGGGCAGGGGCATGGTCTGAATAGCCTCAACTTTGGCTTTGTCCACTTCAATTCCTCTTTCAGATACTAGGTGCCCAAGAACAATGCCCTC
Source organism: Saraca asoca (assembly GCA_026873985.1). NCBI lineage: Eukaryota > Viridiplantae > Streptophyta > Magnoliopsida > Fabales > Fabaceae > Saraca > Saraca asoca. The sequence continues at coordinate 13,309 of JANHAO010017951.1, forward strand.
TCTTACCATAAAATGGCACTTTCCTAATTTAAAACCAAATTAACTTCTTCACATCTTTGCAAAACCTAGGCTAGATTTCTCGAACAATGGTCAAAAGTAATGCCATATACAAAGAAATCATCCATGAAAACTCCTATACTTTGCTCAATCAAGTCAGAAAATATAGCCATCATACACCTTTGAAAGGTGGCTAGTGCATTACAAAGTCCAAACGACATTCTTCTTTAAGCAAAAGTATTGTAAGGGCATGTAAATGTAGTTTTTTCTTAATCATTTGGGTAAATAGGAATTTAGAAAAAGCCAAAATATCCATCTAGATAGAAAAAATAATAATGTTTTGCTAACCTCTCCAATAATTGATCAATAAAGGGGAGAAGAAAATGGCCTTTTCTAGTAGCCTTATTTAATTTTCTATAATCAATGCACATTCACCACCCTATGACCATTCTAGTAGGGATTAGTTCATTATTGTCATTCTTAA
>JANHAO010017952.1:0-13784 GCA_026873985.1 Saraca asoca
AAGTAAATTTGTTCTTCAACATCAAAACAAGTTTAGAGTGAGGATTTTCTTTAAACTAAACAATCTCACCCTTAAGGTTAACAACTATGAAGGAGAAGAAGATTCGTGATGACATCTAAGAAAGAGAGGATCTCAACTATCCTACATTTCAAAGCAGATCTAATCAGGTTATTTACTAGATTAACCACTTCAACCCTAACCTAACCATTGACACTTTAAATATTAACAAAGATAGATCTTTGGAGGAAATCTTGAAGACTAGCTTAATCCTTTGTATACCCTTAACCCCCCCTTTTTTTGATATTGTAATGTAAACTACTTTTGGTCATTCGACCTTTATTAATCAAATATTTTGTGCAAGTATCCTTTTCCCTTCTAGTTTGGCTTTTAACAAGCTTTTTTACTACCATGTGATTCTTTTCTCCCTTTTTTCCCTTTAATGACATGTTTTGTCAATGCTCAACACGTGCGATCCTTATTTTACTTTAATTAAACTCAAACGGGGTTATTCATTCATTCTTTAGTTTTTATATTCATAAGAGCTTCTTTTTACTTTTATATTAATTCTTAGTTAATCACTCATCTTCTAAACTTTCAACCTCTATTTCTCTGTATATAGAGATATCATTTTGATCCATATAGCATCGAAGGTATTGCTCGGCTTTGCATAATGCTAAGGGATTACTAAGATTTATAGTGCTGAAGGGACTGGTCAGGCTTATAGTGTTGAGAGGACTACTTAGGTTTATAGTGCCAAGGGAATTACTTGGGCTTATAATGCTTAGGAAACTATTTGGGCTTATCTAATGATACTCGTTTGGGTATATGACAAATAATCTTTGTTTCCATTTCTTATATCAACTTTTGCCTTTGATTACATGGTTAGCTGATCAGCTAAAATTCAAACTTGCATATAGTACAATTTAAGGTGTGTTGCATTTCAAGTACTAGTGAGGAGTTTCCCCTAAATAGTTTCAAAACGGTAGGCTACGTTCAACAAATTGTTTTGCACACTGAAAGGACCTTCCTAGGATACTACTAGTTTACCTTCAATCTATACTTTTCGTGGTCCGTTTGCACGTGAAAAGACCAATATGCCTTCTATAAACTCTTTTTTCTTGATTTTCCTATTAGTAATCTTAGCTATTTTGTCTTTATATTGCTCTTTGTAGAAGTGACCAGTACTTCCAGTAACATGTCCAATCCTTCTTTTATTCTTTTCTTGTTTTCTCATTATTCATAATGCTCTTTCCAATCGGAATATTGCCTTAATTCAACTGAGAGCATGGCCTTGCTTCCATATATGAGCTTGAACGGAGTTTCTTTTGTAGTAGAGTGAGTAATAGTTCTATCAGACCAAACCTTTTCTTTAATCCTTCAAGAATGATTTTATTTGTCAAGTCTGTTTGCCAGTTAGTTTAGGGATGCTCAATGAATATGAACTTTTCTTTGATCCCTAACTTTTAATCAAGAAGAAATGAGATGTGTGCTTATTTAATAATAGTGTCTAGTTGCAAATATATTTTTGGCAAAAAAATTTTAAATTCATCATTTGCGAATTGTTTTTCGTTGTGAAATACAATCGCTGCTAGGAGACCGTACTTACAAGGAGCCATTAGTGAGTTTTATATGCTAAAATAATGTTTTTATGAGGTTTTACCTATAGATGACACATTTCCAAATAAATTTTTGCACATTGTTTGAAATTATAGCTACAAGGGGTTCTTCCTCGACCCACTTTGTGAAGTAATCAATCGTCACTGCCATATACTTTAGCTAATCCTGAGTAGTTAGGAATGACCCTAATAAATCTATTCCTTATTGGTTGAATGGCCACAGGGTAGTTACAGGTATCTGGTTTATTGCTAGTTGCCTGTGGACTTTGGTAAATTTTTAGCATTTTTTATATCTTTGTACTAGCTCAATTGGTTCCTTTTTCATTTTGGGCCAAAAATATCCCAACCAAATAGCCTTTAATGTGATTGTCATTCCTACCATGTGAATTCCACAAATCCCTTCATGTATCTATCTCAAAATGTATTTGGCTTCGCTCAGCCACAAGCATCTTAGGGATGGAAGAGCAAAAGCCTTTTTATACAACAAGTCTCCTTCTAAGAAAAAATAAGTTGCTTTTCATTCAACCTTCCTAGTATCCTTTTCATCCTTTGGGAGATGCCCTTCTTTTAGGAATGTCACAATTAGAGTTATCTAGGATTCCTCTTACTTAACACACATTATTTCTTCTGTGCATGGTGCTTGCAATGTTCTTGTATTGCTATTTACTTATTTACTGCCACTTTTGCACTTACCCAGTTGGCCAACGCATCTGCCCAATCATTTTTTGCCCTAGGGATCCTTGTTAACTCATATTTAAATTCTTTCAGTAGACCTCTTGCTATCCTAGCATACCTCATCGGTATTGGCTTTTTGATCTTATAATCTCCTTTGACTTGGGCAATTACCAATTAGGAGTCACTCATGACTTTTAAGGATAAGATTCATACTTCTTTTGCCAACTTTAAACCCATTATTAGTGCTTCATACTCTGCCTTATTGTTTGTCACTTAAAATTGAACTTTAGTGAATACTCCAACAATAAATCTTTAGGCCCTTCTATGATTACACCTACTCCATTGCCTTTTTTATTTTATTAGCCATTAGCATACAAAGCCCAATCCTGGCTTCTTGGCTCAATTTCCTTTACTCTTGCCCTTTCAACTACAAAATCTACCAAGTCTGCTCTTTTACTACTCTTCTAGCCTTATACATGATCCTGCACTTGAAGAATTTTATTACCCATGTGACTAACCGACCAATGAGATCAAGTTTATGTAACACCTATCTAATAAGGATGTCTATTCAGATAACTATTTAATGACTTAGGATATGACGTTTCAACTTCCTAAATGCTGTTAATAAAGCAAAAGCTAGCTTTTCCATCTTTTAATACCTCATTTTGGCCCAATATAATGTCCAACTTCTAAAATAGATTGGTTTTTGCTCCCATTTAGTTTCTCAAATAACAATTGAGCTTACTACTTCCCTTCCGAAGTTGCTCTCAAGCATAGATACAATTTCTCATGAAACTCGGACTGAGAAAGTATGGGTGACATGGCCAAGCAATCTTTTAGCTCTTTAAAGGCTTTTTCACATTCATCAGTCCGCTTGAAATTTTTAACATTTTTAAATAATTTAAAGAAAGGAACATGTTTACTAACTGACTTGAACATGAAGTGTGTGAGGACAACGATTCTTCCATTCAATATTTGTGCCTCTTTTATGGTTAACGTACTTTTCATATCAATCATGGCCTGACACTTGGATGTGTTTGCTTCTATCCTTCATTGGTCAACATGAAACCTAGAATAATTCAGCTTTCACCCCAAACATATGTTTTTTGGGGGTTTAGTCTCATTCGGTGCTTTCTTAAGATGCCAAATGCTTCTTCCAAGTTTGCCAAATGCTATTCCATGCTTTTTGACTTGATTGGCATGTCATTTATATAGATCTCCATATTCCTACCTATTTTCTCTAAGAATATTCTATTCATCATTCTTTGATATGTCACCTCGACATTCTTAAGTCCGAACGACTTTACCTTATAATAGAAAACCCCTTGATTAGTTATGAATGTCATTTTATCCTTATCATCAGGGTGCATGAAGAGCTAATTATACCCTATAAAGCATCCCTAAAACTCAAAATTTCAAGCCCTGAAGCACTATCAACCAGCTGATCGACATTTAGAAGTGGATACAAATCTCTGGCCCATGCTTTGTCGAGGTTCATAGGTTGATGCACATTTTCCATCCCATATTAGCTTTCTTTACAAGAATCACATTTGCTAACCACATGGTATGTGGGACCTCCCCAATGAAACCTATGTTCAATAGTTTGTTTACTTTCTCTTGATTACTTTTTACTGCTCGACACCATGATTTCAATTTTTTTGTTGCACAAGTTTGATGGTAGGATCAATTAACAACTTGTGACATGCTATATTTGGGGTCTATCATTGGCATATCTATGGGTGTCGATATAAAAACTTTGATGTATATTTTTAGCAATTCAACTAGTCGACTCTTGTGTCTTTCTGTGAGCTCAGCCTCGATTCTTGTTGCCCTTTCATCACTTTTATCGAAGATTCACACTTCTTCTAAGTTTGAGCCTAGTTCTAATTGGCATGGGTTATCTTACCTAACCTCTAGCAAAATCGAATCTACCATTTGGCATGTATTACTTGGTGGGTTGATGACCATTTGTTTTATCCCACTTGTACTTTTTTTGCTCTTGATTAGGATATCTATGTAGCATATATGGGCCACCTAATGATCGGCTCAGACTTCTCCTATCCCATTAAGTGTGGGGTGGAAATTATGGCTCCTACTTGTTTTAAAGGTAATCTTCCTAAGATTACGTTATAAGCATTGTTTGGGGTAACTATGACTAAAAAGTTGACGTCAAGATTTTTCATCAATTGCTAAGTTCTCAAAGTTATCCTCAAAGTCATTGTTCCTTCCACTTGGACTTGTCCACTTGTAAAACCAACCAGAATACCTATATAAGGTTTGTACATACTTTTCAAAATATTAAAGGCATTAATGGTATGTAAGCATAAGATGCCAGCAGAACTTCCCTAATCAACAAGTATCCTTTTAATAATAAAGTTGTGCACCACTACTGAGATTACCATTTAGTTATCGTGGTCTCCGTCAATATCCCCAGAATCTTTCTTTATAAAGCAAATAGGTATATATAGCTCCCTTTTATTTTTTCATTCCATGACCATTACTATTTGAAGGTGTTTTTCTTTGGCATTCTTAGATGTTCCACCTCCTATGAAACCCTGTGCAATAGTTTCCATTATCCTTAAGACTATGGAATCCACTTCTACTTACTTTCCTTCCATTTGAGTGGGCCGCGATGAATGATCTTGCTCCTTCACATCTTTTTTCCTTCTATCCTTACTTTCTTTATGGAACTTCTTATATTTAGAGAGGTGCCCTTCTTATTAGTGCCTTTATTTCATCCTCCAATGTTACACAATCATCAATGTGATGCTCATAATCATGGTGAAATTTGCAAAATTTTGACTTGTTTGCTGAGGGAAACTGCATCAAATTAGCTACCTTCACATGTTAAATGATATGGTTGATTGGAGTATTCAGTAACTCATAGTTATTAAATCACCCGTGAGGTAGTGCCCTCTCCCACTTAAGTGCTCTATCCCTGGCTTGCACACTTTCTGACTAAGCTCTCTTAACTTATCATTGAGCAAGTTTGACTTCCTCAACATTTATGTATTTCTCCACTCGCACCAACAGCTCTGAGAGGGAAACTGCAGCTCACTTGGCCAAAGAAAAAGAGAAGTGCCCAAACCAAAGACTAACTATCAATTGACCATCTTGGCAGCATTGTAAACCAATGTAGGCCAGCTTTTTTCAAGGTGGTAAAAAGGCACAGCACATGATAATGTCCAAGGCTCTTAACAATATCATAAAAGCCTAAATGCCTCAAGATGCTCTTGAGGATTTGACATCCTATCATAAGGATCAATATGAGTTAGTGGCTTGAAGTCACTGGGTAGGGGAGTGTCCATCACAGTTTTGAGAAAGGATCGTTGTCTTCATGGTAAGAAGAAAGTTGTCCAGAACTCTGAGTGAGGTCGGTAGTTAGGTTTAACCAGGTCATAAGGCTTGTATGCATAGTTCACATGATTTTGCATATGGTTGCAAAAATCAGTTATGTTTGGTAGAGCCATGGTGATGATTGCCATAGGCTGAGTAATTGGGTATGGAATTGGCGGGGTTTGTGTATGGAAGTGTTGATGGTTTAATACTGGGTTGGTATGGTTATTCATCAAAGGAAAAATGGTTGTGTTTAGGTTTTGTTCAAGTTAGATGGGTTTTAGGTGTAGCTGATGGCTCTGTAGTGCAAATGGGTTATGTGGTATATTAAGCTGAGGATAGGGGAAAAGGGTGGAAATCAAGTTTACCCTTATGAGAACAGAACTTAGAAGGCAGGATAGTGGTGGAGGGAGAGCGGGTTGGACCTATACGTGATGGAGAGCTTCCAACTCCCTTTCTAGTTAGTGAACCTATTCAACTAGTGTGTCATGCTTAAACTCAGTAGTAATTCTATGAGCCTCCTTCGCCATTTGGTCCCAACGAGGCTCGTCTCAAGTTCTCTCCTTGTGGTGATGCTCCTCCAAAAATGGAGAATGAGCAAAATGCGAACAAGAGCATCGCAACATTTGGATAGTTGGGGAAGCCATAAACGATGGCAAATAAAACTCTTCTTCTAGGGAATATCGACTGGAAGGATGGAGACTAGCAAGGCGATGGTTTACACAAATAACAAAGCTAGCAGTACACGATGAAAGTGGTCTACTGAGTACACTCCAACACTTAAATTAGTTCTTCAACAAAGTTTTAGTAATAGTGAAGATGTCTAAAAAAAGGAGTCCCTTGGTGTTAATACAAGCGATGGTCATGCCAATTGGCATAAGTGTCCATGTGTCTCTAACATACTAATGCTATGAACGATATTCATATATAATGATTGATGATGTAATCATGCCATTTGTGCATATTTCTGATGTTATGGGATGGCTATTGGATTGATTTGTCTTGAGTCTACTTAATAATCAAATTCATGATGCTAGTTGACTGGCTTGATGTTTTTTTGGTTGTTTGGCCTATGTCTTAGCTTTTGGCCTCACTTAATGATTTTAGTTGCTCATGACACTATAATAGAGTCACTTGCTTGATGTCAATCGACTTTAGATCAGACAAGTTATTTTGAATTGTGTCATGTTTTCTACGAAATAAATGAATTCAAGTGAAATTCATAATAATTTGAAAGATTTATAATAAAATGAATATAATTAAAATAAAAATTATAAATTAAATTATGTTTGAAAGTGATTAAATGTTTGTTCGACATTCCAACTGAAGGTTAAGTAATTGAACCATAATTATTGCAGAAAGATATCCTGCATAACAGCCCCTTAGCTAAAGGAGTAAAAGATAAGGACTTCATAAATGAATCTCATACGGAATTATAGCATTACTAAAAGTGTATTTCTTTAGCCAAAAAAATGAAATCTTATAAAAAAAAATTAAGATAATATATCTAAAAAAATTGATTTTTTGTTTGGACAATATAAGAAAAAAATAATTTTTTTTATATAGTGTAAAAAGATAAATATTTTTTATTAAAAAATATTATTAAACACAGGAGCGAAATCTTGTTAAAGCCATATCCAAACTTTTAAAAACTGTAAAAAAAATTTTATATCATATTTCAAGGTTTTATACTTTTACACACTTAGTCCCCTAAAATAATTTAATTTTTCACATAAATCCTTAATGATTTATATTTCACTGCCTCATTATTTTTAGGATATTTTCATGATATAAGTTAATAAATTTTTACTAGTAAAAATTAAAAATTAAATGTATTTTATATTAAAAACAACATAGTCCCCTGAAATAATTTAATTTTTCACATAAATCCTTAATCATTTATATTTCAGAGCCTCATTATTTTTAGGATATTTTCATGATATAAGTTAATAAATTTTTATTAATAAAAATTAAAAATTAAGTATATTTTATATTAAAAATAACATACAAATCAATTTTTTTCCATTTCATCATTTTTTTTATAAAGTTAATTCATATTTAACTAGTTTTTATCAAAATTACTAATCATATTTGTCACTTCTCTTAATTATCTAAATAATTTTTTAATACAATTATTGATATAACTTTTGAATATAACATTTGTAACAAGAGAGGAGAGAGAAAAGAAAGTAATAGAAGAGAGAGAGAGAGAGTTGAGGAGAACAAGAATGATAAAGAGGAAATAAAATGACTCGAAGGAGAAAGAGAGATGAGAGAAAGAAAAATATGAAAAAGGAGAAAATAGGAAGAGAGAAAACATATATGTGTGTGAGAGGAGAAAGATAGGTGAGAGGGATAAAAAGAAAAGAAATTAAAGAGAGAAAAGATATTATTAGTAATATAAGGTAATTCATAAAAGTGATTTCTTTTTATTAAAATGAAAAAATATTTTTTAAATAAATTATTATTATTTTTTATTATTTATAATTAAGTGTCTAATAAATAACTTTCTTACCAATCTCAAATGTACAAAAGTTACAAAAATAATTTTAAAAAATATATATCTTTCCCCTCGAAGAGGCGGAGTGTAGAACGGAATCAAGTGTCCAACGAGTAAATGGAGAATCATTTAATGATATATACCTTTACTCGTTTCATACATCCGGCCTTTGAAAATCTTCGGGTCGGTGCTCTGAACCCAAACAAGCAGCCAAGATATCAATTAGTTAATCCAACGTTCCGGCCTGCGAAGTTACCCGACAGCATCTTGTCCGTACGAATCCTAACAATCACGCAAAGGCACAAAGCATGAAACCAATTCGAAGACTAAAAAATCCCTTTTGTCAAACTTTTTGTTTGAATAATAACATCATTAATTACATTTAATATTGTATGTAAATAAAATTATAAAATGTTATTTATTATATATAATAAAATTAAATAAAATAAGATCCATTTAAATTTGAAGTACAAAATATATATCAATCGCTTTAAATAGTGTATGTGGATAGAGAAAATTCGATAAACATTTGTATTAAGTATTTTGTTTCAATGAGCAGAATTAGTATTTTATTATTCTATAAAAAAATGTGATATATAAAATTAATGATAATTTATGAAATAAATGAATATGCAGCAAACTTTGAAACATTCGTCTGGAACACTCCAGCGGAACTACCATGATTAACACGTGCTCAAAGATACATTTTCAGCACCTTAAATAATTGTTTTCGTTAGGACATTTTTTGTCGTGACTTTGAAATATTACTTGTACTACTAGGTTTTCTTTATACAGTTTTTCTTTTGCTTCTTAGATCTCTGTCTGTGTGCGCGTGTGCGTGTCTGTGTCATAAATATATATATATATATATATATATATAATAGTGCAAGAAGATTTGTAATGGGAAGCTTATAAGAGTTATTTAAGTTTTATTTATTAATTTTTTATTAAATTTTATACTATCATATTATTTTACATTCTTTTAAGTAACTCAAGCAATGTTATTCCATAATGATGTAATTCTATCAAGTTTCTTAAATGGATCCCAGAATTTATCTCACTTCTTTTAACTTATTTTACAACTGAATCCACTTTAATATTAAGATGCAGTTACTTAATAAATAATTACAATACTGACTTGTATTTTTATAGTTACTTTATAATTGATAAACAACTTTAAGACTATCCACAATGGGAGTTACTTAAGAGAATACTTAACTTAAGCAACTTCTTTTTAAGCAACTCTCTCATTGTGAAGCAACTCTTAAGGTATGAGTCAGCATTGCAGTTGCTTAATAAGCAACTGCATCTTAAAAAAAAAGTGGGTCCAGTTATGAGATAAGTTAAAAGAAATGAGATAAATTATGGGGCCCATTTAAGAAACTTGATAGAATTGCACGATTGTGGGATAAAATTGCTTGAATTGCTTAAAAGAGTGTAAAATAATGTGACAGTATGAAATCTAGTAAAAAATTAATAAATAATACTTAAGCAACTCACTTAAGTAACTCACTTAAACAACTTACAATGAGGATAGTCTAAAGAGGATTACTTAGATTAACCTTCCCCGTTACAGATAGTCTAACAATAACAAAGCTTCAATTATTAAAATTCACGGTGACAACTTCATTTGCCTTATATCTTAAAAATGAAAAAGACAAACACCAGGTCCTCCAACTGACAATTTCACTGGGCAGCAATATTAATTTATATATTATAGCAGTTATTTTAATGACAAATTTGCTCTTAGAATCATTTTTTTCTGAAAAGTTTTCCTTTTTTTTTATATAGTACTATAATTTTTAAGAAAGATCTCAGTTTTCTAGCTGATGTATCAATGTATCATTGCACAGACAAACATTTCTATTTTAATAATATCATTTGCTCGTTAAATTGAATATTTGTTTGTTAGCGGATGTTCAACTTTATTCTATGTTTTAATTGCTTACGTAACCTAGCCCTACATCTTTTTAGATTGAAAGCAATTTTGGAAATACTTGTCTCTGTTTTATGAGTCTCTTTTAAAAGTTTCACAATTATTAGAGTAAATATTTTGAGATATTATGAAAGGAATTCAAAAAATTTAAATGTATCTGTTCGAGTTAATCTTTCTTCAAGAGATGTATTTGTTATTTCTCTTGCATAGAAATGATATTTGATAAAAAAAAATTTGATTAATTTTAATTAATTTGAAGGTTTTAACTATTCGAATAAATCAATTAACTATTATAAATATTTAATAAATGGTTATTTAAATTAATTTTTTAATTTTTTAAAAAATAATTTTAAAAAATTAAGAAATTCACCTTTTTTAATTAGCAATATAACATTTAGAGTTCAAAGAGATATAATCACTCCTGATTAATTTAACTTTTGATTCATTTATCCTTGATACAAAAAAAAAACCCTTATAAGAATTATGTATTAAATATATTTTATAATAAATTATTTTCTAATTGATTCATATATATTAATTATATTATTTGATCATTCACTCTTTTTCTCCCACCATCAACTTTTTTTTATCTAAATCATCTATTTCTTAATTAAAAAGATTATAGTAATCATAACTATCTATTTCTTAAATCAAAATCTAATAAATGATATATTATAATTATTTATTTTTTAAAAAAATTTAATAAGTATAATAAATTATAATTAGTTATTTTTAAAAGCAAAATTAATAAATATAATAAATTATGATTATTTATTTCTTGAAGAAAAATATAATAAATAATAAATTAAAATAATATTTTTTTAGAATAGAAATATGATAAATAATATTTTAAAATATAAAATATTATTAAAATAAAATAATACTCAAATAAATTATAAAATATACATATGTACTTATATATAATTTTATATCTAAACAACTAATAATAAATAATTAATTTTATCAAACATCTTTAATGTTATTAATTGATTAAATCAATTAATATAATCAACTATGACCAAGTTGCTAAACAGGGCCAAAAACTACTATGATAAAATAAAAGTTATTTATTATGTGTATTTTGCTAGAAGTATGACTGCATTTTTTAACAAGCCGAGGTAGAGATATATAAAATTTATAAAAATTGAACTTTTCGATTTTTCTAATGAGTCATTATTAAACTAACATTTAAATTTGAATGCAAGTTTCTTAAATTAACTTCTTAATTAGCATTTAAATTGGAGATAAATATAACTTTTTCCTCTAAACTATACCCAGCCACTGCACCTTACGGTAATATCCCTTAATTTAATTACGCGACAAGATAAATACATACCTTGGTGAGAAAAGCAAGGAAGGCTTTTGAATTCAATATAGCTGAATTGAACCCAGACAAACTACAAGGAAAACGATTTGCACGTGGAAATTTTGATGAAACTACGGTTTGCTCACTTTCAACTCTTCTATAAAATGGGTGTTTAACTATGTTGATTACAATTCACTCTCGAAAGTACTTCCAAATCTAAACCTTCATCAATTCCAGTTTCACCCCTAAGTCCCTTAATTACATCAAAAGATCATTCACATGGAATCCAACAACCTTTCACACGACCATGAATGGATCATAAACATTAGTCGATCCCTCGAAGGAGACATGGATGAAGATCTCACTTCCATTAGCATCTTCAACGTCCCTAAACCATTACTGTCCACCAAACCAGCGGCCTATACCCCACAAGTTATGGCTCTTGGCCCTTATCATCACCGAAGACTCGAACTCTTCGAAATGGAAAGGCACAAACTAACCGCAGCCAAAAAGCTTCAAAAGAAGCTCAAATCAAGCAATTTTTGCGATTTGGTTGCCCATATCGCAGAAAATGACATCCAAATACGGTCCTGCTACCACCGTTACTTGGATTTCGATCAAGAAACGCTCGCTTGGATTTTTGCCATTGATGTGAGTTGCTTGTTGCAATATCTTCGAACTTATCCTGATAGACGAAGGCCACGCTCGTTGTCGTTTAGTATGAGAAACTCTCTGAAAATGGGTCATTTGATGGACTATACAAGAAGAAAGACTTGGCATCAAGCAGTTCTCAGAGACATAATCATGCTGGAAAACCAAATACCTCTCTTTCTTCTAAGAGAAGTTTATGGTTTTAATTATAATCAGTCTGAAGACAGTAATAACAGCGACGAAGCATTGACCTCCATGTTATTGGGTTTCTGCAAGGACCTTGCACCCATCAAACATATCGACGAACAACGTTTCAAAGAAGAATGTTTCATGAAGGCCCATTTGCTTGAGCTTCTGTACCATTCCGTTTTTCCCAATTTGCAATTTCCATCGGAGATAAAGACTGACGAGAAAGATCGAAAGGAGAAACAGGAGGAGAGCAAGAAGGAAATTGGTTGCTTTAAAGCAACAATAAATTCCATATTTCAATACATAACCTTTGTTTTCTGTGCAGGTTTATATTTTCTCTTCAAGATTTTCAAGTCCAAAATCTTCATGCAATTAATCACAGTGCCATGGAAGTTAATGGCCAGTATTTTGAAGATTCGTGACAAAAGTAACGCAGTAGGCGAAATGTTTTCATCGGCACACGATGTAATTGAAGAAGCAGAAAGTGCAGTTCACGTGGAAACGAATGAAAGCCCATTGGTTGAAGAAATTGCAATTCCAAGCGTTACAGAATTAGCAAAAATTGGAGTAATTTTCCGTCCAACGAAAGGAGGATTAAAGACCATTGAATTCATCAAATCTTCAGCCAGATTTTACCTTCCTGTTATCCACCTAAACGACAACTCAGACGTCGTTTTAAGAAACCTGGTTGCTTACGAAGCCTGCATTGCTCCAGAGGCAATGGTTCTTACTCGCTACACGGAGTTAATGAACGGAATAATAGACACAGAAGAAGATGTGAGGATTTTAAGAGAAGCTGGGGTTTTGGTGAACCGTCTGAAGAGCGATAAGGAAGTGGCGTCGATGTGGAACGGAATGACGACGTCGGTGAAAGTGACGAAAGTGCCCATCATAGACAAAGCCATTGAAGGTGTGAATGGTTATTATGCAGCGAGCTGGAAGGTGAAGATGAAGGAGACGATGAAGAAGTATGTGTATGCTTCGTGGCCTTGTCTTACCTTTTTAGCTGCTAATATTCTTATATGGTTGTCTGTTGTCGAGACTGTATGTTCCATGTATCGCTGCTCCAAATGGTTAGGTGCTTTGTGATCAGTATATAAACTAAGGATGAAATTGTCAATGAGTTTTCTGTTGTGATTATTTTTGGCTTACAAATGAAAGTCCTCTTCATCTGTTTTAGTCTAATATCCTATAATTGTGTTGCAATAAGGAAGTTGGTACCTCTTATTTCCTATGTTTTTTGAGGAAATGTTTTTTGATCATATATGGCCTTGGCATTCGTTTCTGATATTTGTTTATTGCGATGAGTTGGCAATTTCTGTTGTATCTGTCTGTAGATTATTTATTAATTATTGATGAAAATTTATTAGCCCTGACTGTGTAGGGCATGAAGGTAATTGCGTAAACGCTAAACCTATGTCAGATTCGAAGGTAAAATTTAGGGCCGTTGTTTTGTCGAATTATAGGAATATTTTTATCATCATTAATTCATATAGTTATAAAATATTAAAATAAAAAATATTTTATATATTTAATATTAAAAATAAAGAGTATAGTAAAAATAATATTCACTCT
>JANHAO010017953.1:0-13804 GCA_026873985.1 Saraca asoca
AGATTCTTCAAAGGGCTGAGCGGGTCTATATATAGCCTGAGGTATTCTTTCTTTTGCCTCAGGGAAATTTAATGGAGGAGACTGACGATCTTCTGGAGCTTCTTAGTGTCTTGGCTTCCGACGAAGCTTGTTGAGACTTGGATGGCCTGTTGCATGGTGGTGGGAGACACGGATGGCCCGTTGCACGTGGCCTCGACGCAGAATCGGCCTGGCGGGGCTTTCACGGTGTCTTCTGGCCACCTCCTCTAGTCGTCGTTGGTAGTTCTACTACCTGGCCTGCTGGTTCCGAGGACGCTCTAGTTCCAACCTAGACAGGTGTGTCGACGGAGGAATAAGCAGGAGGGGCTATGGGTTGCTGCTCTGTCGTCAGAAGCGAGCTTAGAGACTAGCCTTTCTCCCTGCAGAACCCTCACCTCGCTTGCCGAGGTCTTTTTGTATGGGTTCTTCTCCTTTCAGAAATTGTAATGAATGCCTCGCGCATTTTTATATGTAAATTTCTGATAATTACTGAAATACCCTTTTTTGTCAATCGGCTATTCTTTATTTTCTGAATATTTCAATTTATTACGAGATTACAAGTGAGCTGAACTTCGAGAAATCTTGTTTGGAATGTGAGAGATATATCTGTATAAGAGTTATGAGAGACTTGTCTGCGTGAGAGCCATGGGCATTTGTTTATATGAAAACAGAGGGATTCATCTGTATGGGAGCTGCAGGTGGCGATAACTTCATCTTTGATAGCAGCGAGGTGAAAACCATTCACTGAGTTTTTTTATTTTTGTTTTTACGAGGTAGGCTCGTGGGCCGTCTCACCCTTGATTTGGTTTATTCGAAGCCTCGGGGTAGACTCAAAGGCCATCGCAGCCCCGGGCGTTGCAAGGTAGACTCAAGGCTGTCTCACCCTCGATTTTGTTTTCGAAGCCTCGGGGTAGGCTCAAAGGCCGTCGCACCCTCGGGCGTTGCGAGGTAGGCTCAAGGTCGTCTCACCCTCGGTTTTGTTTGTACTTATGTTGCAACGAGGTGAAAACTGTTCGCTAGGATGGACGCTGTAGTGAGGTGAGAACCATTCACTGTAGCTAGAGATAACTTTATCTTAATGGTGTTTGGCCAATCGGCAACTTACATTAATTTCAGAGTGCCATAATCGGTTCAGATTAGCAAATGACCGTTATAAGGTCAAAATATGATTCTGATGGAGGGCTCAGGCTCCTGGGTGACTACTCGTTGGGCCTGTTGAGCGCGTTGCCCCGATAGTCTTATCACATACTCCTGTAATTAGCCACTTTCGATGAGGCGTTCGATGGCACTTCTTAGAGCATGGCATTTAGAGGTGGTATGCCTGGCCTCATTGTGGTAAGCGTAAAATCTGCTTTGGTCTCTAGATTTGGGGGACGACCTTATCTGCCGGGGTTTTCCAAAATCCTCGTTATGCCTTTCTGCGATGAAGATTCTGTCCTAAGTATCTGACAGGATGCTATAACTCTCGAAGCAGTCTCTGGGCCGTTGAGGTTTTGCTTTCTTTACGAGGTGAAGAGTGGGGCTGTCATGACTCTCGCCGTTCCTCTTTTTGCTCGTAGTGGGACCACTTTGGCCCACTTTGTACTTGAGTTCCTCCGTTCCAAAGGTTTCTTTCCACCTTATTTGTTTGGTTGCCCGATCATAGAATTCAACGAGATCTCGAGCGGGGGACTTGTAGAGGCTTATATATAGTTTGCCATTTTTGTGAAGTCCCGCTGAGACGGCTATCAGAATGCTTTCCTCTGAGGGGTTTTCCACAGAGTTCGCCTCATGTCTGAACTGGGCTATGTAATCTTTGAGCGACTCATCCCTACGCTGGAAGATCATTACAAGATGAAAGGGAGGTACGAGTTGCCTCTTCAATGCTCAGTATTGGTCAATGAATTTCTTCTAGCAATCCTCCAAGCTGCCAATACTATGTGAGGAGAGGCGTCTGAGCCAGGCATGGGTGCTGCCCCTAATGTGACGGGAAAGACACGGCACTTCATCAGGGGTTCGATCGTTTAGAGGTTCATTTGGGTGTTGAACACGTCCAGGTGATCGTTTGGGTTGCTGTTCCCTTCATATGGCAGGATAACTGGCACCTTGAGTTTCTACGGGAGAGGTTGCTTCTCGATCTCCATAGAAAATGGTGAGGTCTCCTCATAGCACGTACGATTATCTTGAGGCTGTGGACACTCTTCAAGTAACTTCAGCCTTTGGATAACCTTGTCCATCGTCGGATGCTGACTTTCACGCTGAGGGGTAGAGCTTTCCCCACGTTGTGAGCCCCCCAACCACTGGCTATCGCGATCATCACAAACTTCTCTCTGAGCTTCTTCTCGAAGCTATTGGAGTTGCGTCATGACCTCTTCTTGCCTCCGAGCATTTTGCGCTTGCGCCTGGGCAAGTGCTTTAACAGTTTCAGCTAACTCTTTGACTGTATTCTCTAGAGCCGATCGAGATCGATCAGGCGTCTGTATTTCTTACATTTCAGGTGCGACGGTGCGCTGGGAAGCTGGAGCTATAGAACTCCGAGTTGTTCTTCCTCGGGCCATTATTGAATGGCAGTGGAAACTTCAAAAAACGGATGATCCCCACAGACGGTGCCAAAATATTAACGGTGAAATTCAGTTCATACGGAGGACCAGAACTTCAGTCAACCAGATATGAATTTCGGGAATCAATGCCGCTTTTAAAGTGTTATGGAAATGCAACTAAGAGAAAGAGATGAAATAGATTAGTCACATATTTAATGTGGTTCGGTTAAATTCGGGCGGTACCGGACCCTACGTCCACGACGAAAATTTTATTGATATTGAGCAATTTGCAGGGTTTCTGCTTACAAGATTGCCCCCTTTTTCTCTGCTAACAATGACATCCTATTTATAGAGGAAAGAAGGGTTACATGTATTAATTACTTGCTACAGTTGTGTTACATCAAAATAAATGAGAGAAGACAATGAAAAGACCATATTCTGACTGTAGGCTGTGGAAGTAGGCTTTTTAGGCCGGCTTGTGGGCTTATAGTCGTTACTGTGTCAGGCAAGATACTCTGCTGTCTCAAGCGAGAGTTCCTTGCCTCGGCGATGCCGTGGGGGTCGTCGTGGTGAGGAAGCGAGCGTGAGCAGAGTGATCGACTATTATTCCGAGTCGATCCCAAACCCTCACTGTTAGGTCTCGTCATCGCTGGGATGCTGCTTCGCGGGCCGTACCTCGCAGCGTCGTTGTATCGTGACGAGCGAGGTAGGGCTTAGTGCCTGAAAATATTTTGCCATTATTGCTTGTGAGAGTGTGGATTTTAGTCTTTGTTGCATTCGAGGGTTCACCATTGTGAGGCTATTTTCTGTGTATAACATATTCTTTTGTATTTATTTTTTTGGATAGTAGTTAAGAATCAATTTATTACATCTACATTTATATTATTTTATAATTCTTTTTATAATAAATCTTATAAAATCTATTGTTAGATTATATCTATACGATTCCATGTTAATATAATATAATTTCATAATCCATGATGTATCATAAAATTGATGTAAATTATACTTTTAAATATGAAAAAGTTAAATATTTAATTATATATTAATTTTTATTGGATTTTTTTTCAAATGTGGTATGTACGTCCAATACTATAATCATTTGTAATTCAACAGTTGGATGGATAAAAGTTGCATTCTAAAAAATGCTATACAGATGAGTGGAGCAATCATATGGAGATGATATTTTAGGATGAATATATACATATACATAGGTCTAGATGATGGTTGAATCAATATTTAGATATGATATTTTAGGATAAGTATGTACATACGTAGCTTTAGATGGTCGTTGCATGAATCAATATTCTAATTTCTCGTTTGTAATCATTAAAAATTAAAATTCATTTAAAATTAAATTTATAAATAATTTTATATGTAAATTAATTTTAAATTTTTTTATCATTCCAAATGAAGGGAGGGGCTGGGGATTATGCATATCAAATCATCCCTCATGTATACACCAAAAGAAAAAAAAACCCATCACTCACATGCATTAATTATAATCTATTTGACATAAAACAATTATAATTTTTAGCAGTTTGGATTTTTTTTTTGTCATGTTAGTCATAAGAAATATATAAACACAAAATTATATGCAAATTACTATAAATGAAATTGAGTAACAGTATATACAAAATCATATATTTATTTCTGTTTAAAATGGTACTAATCCAATAAAAAGGTTATACAAATTCATTGTGAATGGGATTTAGAGTCACTAATAGCATCCAAAGCATTTGAGTGAACTTGTTTTGAACTTACCTACTGTCTGAGCATTGAAGATGGCTTAGAGGATGATAATATAATGGGAATTTTACTTAGTGTTATCCGAAGCATGCAACTATGTATTTAACTGTACAAGTTGTGTAAAATTATAATAAATTTCATTTTCTAGCTATACTATGATAATCAGTTGATGGGAATACGCTACTCTATATTCTTGGCTGGAGTTCGTTTGATTGACAGATAATTAGGTGAAAAATATAATTTTTTAAAAAGTAATAAGTGGATTACTAGTTAATTGATAAAATTAGTGAATTCCTATAAAATATAAAAAATTGTTTACCTAACACTCCCGTGTGTAAGAAGAATTTAAAATGATTTTTTTTTCAAATTGTATTTAGATTTAAGTAAAATAGGATTTCATTGAATTTACTAGCTATTCCTATTTTATATTACATTTATATCATTGAAATCCATCAGATTGATTAAGGATCTCACTAATTTCATTTCATTTGGCTTAAAATCGATGATATATGAAAAATTTTATTTTTTATTTTAATTTTTTATTTATCATGATATCATCGAAAATTATTTTTTAATTGAATTTAATGTTTTTATATGTTTCAAATAAAAAATTTATTTATAAAAAATTAAAATTATTATTATTTATATAATTTTTAAATAATAAAATTCATTTATAAATGAATTAAAATCAGTACTATTGAAATGAAATAAATAGTAAAAAAATTGATTCCAATCAAAGTATAGTGGATTTTGATTTGATGTTGAAAAAAAATATCTAAGCTGAAAACTATTAGATTATGTAATTATATATTATAATGTTTATAGAGATTATTACCAATGTATTTTCAATTTTACTTTGTCAGATTATATTTCATTTTTTACCAAAAAAAAATCTAAAGTAAAATAGATTGCTTTATTTTAAAGTCAAAACATGGTATTGACTTTTTTTGAAAATTTTTAGATTATCATTTATGAATTTGGATTTTTAAATTTTCTAAAGAAATTAAGTGTATAAATTCAAGAGAAAGATAGATATAAAAATTTTTTATATTAAAATGATGAATCTTAATAAAAAATTATAATTTTTTTTAAAAAAAATTATATTTTATCTCTTTTAAATTTAACCTATCAATTTTCCATGAAAATTCAGAAACGTTCATAATTTATATATAGATAATTAAGAACGCATTACTTTTTCAAATTCTATTCCATTGCGTTTCTTCAAATAATGAGAAAGCGCGTTCATTTATTTTTAACGCTATGTAGTCGCTATCATAAAATGACGTAGAACAACTGAAAAATTATTTATGTGTATGATGACTAATAATATATGATTTAAGCTTTATCCCTTATATCTACTATTTATATTTATTTTTTTTACATTTATAATTAAATATTATTGTGAGACTCATTATTTTATTAAAAACGTGCAAAAATCACTATTTAAAAATTGACATATATTTATTATTTTTAAATAAAAAACACATGCAAAAACGACAAAGAAGTCTGTGGGCGGGTGGGAAGAACACAGGATAGACATTCGGTGAATACCTGACATCTACGAAGGGATTTTGTTTGGCAAATCAGCTATGTAACTGACCAATGAATTTCAATTCATTTTCTAGGTCATTATTCCGCAAGCATGGAAAATAATATGGATTGATACATATTTTATAATAAGTAAATATGAAAGTTTTTATAATTTTTGTAATTTTTATTTTTCAATAAAAACTTAAATTTGTGTTTTGTAAACTTTGTTAATTATGGGTGGAATTACAAAATATATCCAACTTGTTACATTAAAAAAAAAATTGATTCATTGTATAAAACTCTTGGCTAAAATATTATTTTAGGTTTTCAGATATATAAGTTTTTTTTAATTTATTTCTTATTTAATTTTTATTCTTGATTTGATCTTTAACATATTTAATTTAATTTGATTAGATTTTTTTTTATCAATTTATCTTTAATTTTACTAATAAAATTGATGATATGAAAGTCTAAAATTTGATTCAGTGTCCCCTAATGCTTATATAGTACCTTTCATACTATAAACTCACTTGATAATTTTAATTTAAAAGTAGGAATATAAGATAAGTACTTTAATTTTTTTTAATTTAATATATATTATTCTAATTTATATAAATACTTAATCTTTTTATACAAGTTATATTTAGTATTAAAACAAATATTGAGTAGCATCACACAAGATTTTGAACTTTTAAATTATCATTTTATTTGATAGGATATGAAGTAGATGGAAAGAAATGCTTGATTAAAGGATATTGAATTTGTTAGAGATTAAATTGATAATAAAAATTAAATAAGGACTAAATTAAAAAAATTTATATATACAATGGATTAAAATGATATTTTAATTAAAATTTTTTACATTATCCACTAACAAGAAAATAGCACGTTTTTTAAAAAAGTAATACTAATTAAATTTTTTTTTACCAATAGTAAAAAAGTTTTAACAATATTTTAATGACGTGGGAATACATAGATCAATAGACACAAATGAGTCAAGTCAAATCAAGCTTAACATTTTCAAACACGTTCATTTAATAAACAAATGAGATTGAGCTTAACTCATTTAATAAATGAGCCTAAAATTGATTTTAAGAACAACTAAGTTATAAATGATCTAAGCTCGAGTTTAACTTATTTATCTAATTTATTCTTTTTCAAAAAATAAATAATTTAATCAAGATGTAAAGAATTACAAAAAGATTCATATTTTTGATTATTTATATTTTCAAATTCCATTCAAAATTAAATTATTATTTTATTTTTAAATTTTATACATTAATAAATTTGTACAAATTATGAATTCATTTAACAAGTTATTTTATTAAAACGAATTAAATACTAAATATTTAAAAAAGATCACTCCATTAAAAATAAATATAATAATTTAATGATAATATAATATTTAAATTAATTGAATGATATTATATATTTTTAAACCAATAAAATATATAATTGTATTTTTAATTATTATTATTTTCAAATGAGTTGTTTGCGAACTAAACGAGTTAAACTTTAAGATTTTAAAACTCACCTTATTTATTAATTAAGCTTAATTTTATATTCAAGTTTATTTGTTTATTAATTGAATCAAGCTACACCAAACCTTTTTGTGAATTATGAGTGAAACTTAAGTAACTTACAAATAATTCGACTCATTTAAACCTCTACATAGGTGGGTGATAGTATAAAATTGAATTACATTGATAATAAATCAAATTTAAATCTTTAAAAGAATTCATATAATTAATTTTTTTTGAAATAGTCGTAAAATTTTATATAAATTTTATTTAAAAATTATATTTTAAAAGGTTAACATGGACTTTAATTCTTATAGTTTCATTAAATTTATAATTAAATTTTGTATAATTACATCATAGATTTTACAATAATTTATAATCAAGTCCCATTGCCAACTTGTATAAAATGCAAGTAATAAAAATTAACTTAAAATCTAGTTAAGAATTTTTTTTTCCAATTTCTTCTCTATTTTCCATTAATAATTTCAAGAAAAAAAAATTCAACCTTTTCCCCTCTTATTAACATGTAAATTCATTTTTCTTCTTATAAGAAAAATAATGAAGATGATTTTTTATATGAAAATTAATGGTTAATAAATAAATTTTAGGGAGATAAATATAATATGCAAGTTAATAAAAATAAAATATTACTATATAATTTAATAAACACATAATATTTTATTAATTATATTTAATATTAGTTAATAATAAAGATTTAATTATAAATTATAAATTTTAGAATTAAATTATATGACATAAAATTATAAAAACTAAATTATGAATTTGCTGAAGTTAGGAGCAATCAAACTTCTATTATCATTATTATTATTTTCTGGGAAACAAAGCCTCATTTTCAAAGAACCCTCTTGCCTTTCTTGACGGGCAACTTGGATAAGATCAAACTTGCCGTCCATTCGAGTTTTGTGCACGTTTTCCTAACTACAATGTGGCTCGAATTAAATTAAAAAAAAAAAAGGTACATGTCTGCAAAATGAAGCCATAGACTTGGCGTAAGGGAAATGTATGTCACTTTTAGGGCACTAGGTGTTGGTGAGGCCAATCGAAAAACAATGGGAGAAATATAATTAACGTGCAAAAATGTAAGCACGCGCATAAGTCTACAGACATTTTCTGTCATTATTTAGAAAAATAGATCAAAATAGATAATTTCTTATTTTATTAAAATATGAAATCTTTTCTATTACTTAAATATTGATATATATAATCATAGTAATCCATACAACTTATATATCAATATATATACATATATATATAAATTCTGGAAATATTAAGGGATACATATACAAATCGCACTACTATTCTTCTAAACAGAATTCTGCATAATAGAATTCTTTGAAATTGGATTGCGGAATTTTTTTAAATTTCTGAAAAAATTTTAAAAAAATGTTAAATTCTTATTTTGATTCAAAATTAAGAAAAATTTATTCAAAATATTAATATTTTTAGGATTTTTAACTCAATATTTCTTTGAAATATTTCCATGAAAGGTGAGTATTCTATATTTTCATAATATGAAAATATTTTAATCATATAAAAAAAGATTTTTTTATCTACTATTCCATTAATCCTTTATCACAATCATTAATTTAATCCATCATCGCCTATAACTATTGATCAATGCTTATTATTATCTATTGAGATTGACCACAATTCACTACCAAGGATCCGACAATCTTCTAATATTAATCAATCAATTTTATTATGAGAAGTCAATTTTTTGATAAGTGTAATTTTTAAAATATAATCATATTTTTAAAAATATATTAATTAAAATATAATATTATAATATTTATAAGAATCCTTTTAATCGAATAAAATATGATAATATGAAAGATATGCTTTAGAATCAAATTCCTAAAAATCATATTTAAAAAAAAAAATCATATTTTAAAAAATGTTAAAATTTCTGAAAATATATGTATTTGCAAACCAAATGTCCCAATCTCTTGTTGCTCTACTTCCAGCAAGCCACTTGTTAATATGTATAGATGACTATTATCTTAAAGTGTTTTTAGATACCAATTAAATTTAAGTAATGTTACTTTTGCTTTTTAATTTTCACGCCCTCACCCACTCTTTCTTATAAGTAGACAGGTCCAAAATCTTGGACGGCTCCTATATTTAAAAGAGAATATGAGCGTAACATTTTTTAGGGAAAAAAGTGAAAAAAGCTCCTTTAATTTTGAGAAAATTAAATTTTGTCCCATCCATCCATCTTAGAAATGTAGAATCAAAGTCTTAAAGTACACCAAACCTTACGATCAAACAATGTTATCGAATTGAAATTCCTTAAGAAACCCCTTTTTAATTTCTAAAGTCTATTTCTTAGCCTAAGATCCCTCTTATTATATTAAATGGAATTAAAGTATCGGTAGATTTGTTTTGCCCAAAATTGGAATAGGCTAAAGTTATTGTAACACCTCCAAGGTTAACCTAATTGAACTTAGAAACTGGGTCGTTGAATTAACACAAGAGCCAAGTGGTCGACCTTCAAGGATTGGTTGACATCTTCAGCTAGTCAATCAAGCCCTATTAATTAGTCAACAGACTAGTGTTAAGTCAGACAAAACCTTGAACACATAGATTCTGAGAAATCACAATCCAAGTGTGTTCAGAAACTCTCTAAAGGTTGAAACTTTGTCAGGAAAAATTCTCCTTACATCCTCGATTTAGATATACAAAAATAAAGGTAAATTAATTAAACTTAAGGATAGATCTAGTTAAATTTATTTTCCTCATTCCACATCTTAAGTTTTAATCGATGAGTTTTGTTTGTTTTGCAAGATTCGACTTTAACAATAACTTAGGTCCTATTGCTAATTAGTTTGATGATTCAGATATGTTTAGGAAGATTTTCTTTACTAGATGAAGGTACATTGAAAGGTTTATACATATGAGTAGAATTTAGATTATGATAAAAAGATAAAATATAAAGAATGTTAAAGATTTATAGATTACACCTAAATTGTAAGCTATGTGCTATATGATTCCTTAACTTATACATTTTTTTGAAAGTAGGCTTGGGAGACTTGGCATTGGCCTAGCATAGATTTGAGACTTAGAGTAGACAAATAAATGAGTAAATATAACCTTACCTGATTTTTCATAAATCATGTAATCTACTTAAATAAATTAATTAAGTTACATATACTTGGTTTAAATTAAATAATTATTAAACAAATAAATTATGTTTAATATGAATCCTTTGAGAACGTGTAGGTATAGGATTATAAAATAATTAAGAAAGAAAAATTCAGTGAGCATGGAATGATAATTTCCTTAGTGAAATTTAAGGACTAGATAATTAGATGAAAAAGTTTGTTTATGTGATTGGTACAAAATAAGAAGGAGAAACCTATGTGCACAAGAAAGATGAAATGGACTGATTTATTCATCATTTTGAAGCTATAGTAGCCAGCGACATATATAAAGGGTGCGGGGTAAGAGGGTATAACTATATAGAATGCATAGAGTGCATTCAATAAAGGAATGAAGTTGTTTAAGACCATAACCTTCATCACTTTCCCCTCGACTTACATAGTATCAGTGTATGTTGTCTATGACTGATCTATCTTACAGAATTGGTAAACCATACAGACTATATATTTACAATACAATTGAATGATTTAAGGGTCCCATAGTTAGCTACCATAGGTAGCCATTACATATGATTTATTATGATGCTGCTTTATCTAATAGTAGTATGATTAAATTGAATTGTTATTGTTAGGAAAAGAGATGTTGAATTGATTGCATGATAACATAGAAAAGGTTATGACATATACATTAAGAGATGAAGAATATGATATTATATGTGTTTGAATATGTAGGAGTATACATATGTAAATATGGTATATGATATACATGTTCTTATGACCAAAATCATTTTCCACCTAAAGTTTGAGTGAAGATTTCCATTCACTAAGTACTTGAGTTATATTAATCCCATTTGCATATCATTTTCAAGTGAGTAGATTTAAGGAATGTTTTAATTAAGGTAGACTCCTCTGTATGTATTTTCATGTTATCAAGTATATGGCTCTCTTGGTTATCTTTATAGTTGTTATATGTGAAATTCGGTTTGTCTTGGAAGGACACGTGAGAAGCCCAAGAGCGATAAAAGGATCGGTCGAAGAACTGTCCGGATCGTTACGCCTTCAATCTGCGTCACGAGTGCGACCCCTCGGCACGAACTCGTGCCCGATAGAGCGAGTTCAACGTCTCCTTCCTGATGATATGCATGACCCCGGATTGTGTGATCTGATTAGCAAAGTGTGATTAGCGATATAGGGCTCGTCGATAGAAGACCCAGTCATACCCTGCCCTAACGGACAAGTGGGGCTCGCCTACAGAAGACAATTTGCAGTAACCAAAAAAGGAGATTTAGTCTGCATATTCTATCTTGTACATTAAATGATGATGTAACATATTTACTGCACATGAAATTACTATTGTAACTTCCTCTTCTCTATAAATATAAGGGAGGAGCCTTCTATAAAAAGAGGATGATTTTGAATGCCGGTAGAGACTCTGCCAAAATAGAAAGAAGAGGACACTCTGTAAAATAGAGAGAACTTGAGTGTTGTAACTTTGTAAAAACACCATCTGAATAACATGCTACAGTAGACGTAGAGTCCGGTGATATCTGGATTTGGCCGAACTACATTAAACCCTGTGTTTTCTTTCTACTCTTCCCTTCATCTTTATTTATTTTGCTATTTCGCCATGCTTAAACCAAACAAAGGCTAGAGATCCTATAAGAATCCTCTGTTGGTTGGAGTTTGGAGCATTACCAAAATCTGAGGTCAACATTTTGGCACTGTCTGTGGGGATCTCACTTGTTTTGGTTCGTTTCCTGTTGTAATGGCCAAGGGAAGAGCCACTAGAGCTTCAAATGTGCAGCCCTATCCTCTGGATGGTCATGTCTTGACAACAAACTCGTCTACTGCTCTTCTTATCAGGGTAACTACTGTTGTCCCTCTAGCCAACTCAATGCAACCAGCTCCCATCGCTAACGGCACTAATGGATCACAAACCTGGCTCAAGCATTAGGAGAAACTTAAACACATGATGGGAGAGCTGGCTAGAATAGTCACAATGCTGGTGCAAGCACAAGCTCAGAATGCGTAAGGGTAGGCTGAGACCACCGCACCTGAGGTTAAACGTTCTGGTGAAGCTAACTAAGAGCAGAATTCACATTGCCATCTAGATGGCCGGAACAATGAACCAAGCTGTCAAGTCTCTAGCCAAAGACTGGGGGGCTTGGATATTATGGTGAAAGGTCTCCTTCAAAGAGTCAAGTGTTTAGAGGAGCACCCTCAAGCTCGAAATGACCAAGGTCACTCTGGGGAGCGAACTCCCTTCTCTAGGGAAATCATGGAAGAACCCCACTCATGCAAGCTCAAAGTCCCAGTCATTCCGTTATATGACAAAGACAGCGACTCGCACAACATCCAGATGGATTTACAAGCTTGTAACCCCTCAGTCAGGTGTCACATGTTCCCTGCTACTTTGGGTGAAGTTCCTTGAATGTGGTTTAAAAGCCTCCCAGCTCGCAGTATTAGTAGTTAGGAAAAGTGCCAGGGAAAGTTCATCGATCAGTATTGAGTGCTAAGGAAGCAACTCGCGCCCTTGTGTCATCTCGCTATAGTTTTCTAGGGTAAAAATGAAACACTGAAAGACTATATCACCCACTTCAGGCTGGAGATCAACAATGTCAAGAAGCCCTTAGATGAGACTATCCTAACTGCCATCTTGGCGAGACTTCACAGAGATGGAAAGCTATTCAAGAGTTTGTACAAATCCCTAATTAGCAACCTGGGTGAGTTCTATGACTGAACTGTAAAACAAATTAGATGGGACAAGACTTTCGATTCGTAAAAAATCGAAGTGAATAGCTCAGCTCAAAACAAGAAGAGGAGTAACGTGGGAACGGGAATGACAGCCCCAAGTGCCAGCTCGGTAAGAAGAGCAAGGATGAACGACCCCCATTTTTAGGTCGTCACAGCACCTACAGCATCTTGTCAGATGCTCATGATAAGATCTTTGCAATAGAAAGGGACAAAAAGGATTTCAAAAAGCCTCCACCCTTGAAGACTCCCAGCAAGTCTAGACTCAATCAAGGAAAATCCTGTGTGTACCACAATGAGTTTGGGCATGTCACCTCAGAATGGTGGATGTTGAGAGATGCCATCGAAGATCTCATCAAAAGAGGTCATTTGCATGACTACATTGTGCAGCCTTCTAGGCAGCGACTGTTAGTCTGGATGGGTGCCTTAGACTAATTTGATTGAGTTCTATTGCATCCTAGACTATACATTCTGTGAATTGGATATAAAGGTTGTACATTTATCTTATATTATATTCATCGTGTATTGCATACGTAAGATGAAGTCCGTGGTGAGAAGTTATCTCATTCAGTCAATTCCATATAGGGTTATGGGATGG
>JANHAO010017954.1:0-13786 GCA_026873985.1 Saraca asoca
AATGTAAGATGAATATACAACCTTTTATTATCAAATCAATAGAATGTACAGTTATAGATACAATAGAGCTCAATCAAATTGGCCTAGGGCACCTATCAAACTAACATAAACAATAAAAGAAGAAGAATGTATTCATATGATCTTCATAAATATAAGAGAGATGAATAATATAAAATGTATTTGATAAGGAAAAGGGATTAATTTTATCTTGGGAAGGAGTGTGTTCAAATAGATATGATAGATTAGTTTTACCAAGGCATGTAAAACCTAGATTAAGGAGATGATGGTAGATTAATAGGAGAAAGGATTAGTGGATACTTATGACAGTATAAATGGAAAGAAAGTTAGTAATGAATGGAGGTTAAAAAGTGGTCAAGAATAATTAGAGAGATAAGGATCTAAGGAATCTAGGCAATAAATGTGATTGGAAACTAAAAAATATTTATGGGACATATAAGTGCAATGATTGTACAAGTTAAATATAATGTCTTTTTTTCTGTAACTATTCATTAGTCATATGAAATTAACCATCAAAGTTTATTAGCATCATTTAGTCACTATATTGGCTTCTCTGAATTTTAAAAAGTAACAAGGCTTCCTAACTTTTTTGGTTACCAAAAAGCACCTACTTGCTCTTTCATTCAAAATTTTTCTTAACTTCTTTAATGATGTTTTCTCTTTTGTTCCTCAGAGAATACTTGCTTGCTCCTCCATGAGCTATCTTGCTTTCATTTCTAGAGAGCAACGAGACTACTCTTTTTGTAATAACCTAGTAGTATCTGCATTAATAGTGTATGAATGAAATGCAATGTACACATAAATACAAGAATAATATTCAACTAACGAATCAATCAAGAGCAATCATACCTACTTCATTGCTTATAAAATAGAACTTTTGTTCAAGGAAAGGTCATGTAAAGATATTGGCTAACTGATCATTAGTGCCAATAATATTGATATCCCCCTTTTGACTATTGTCTCTAATAAAATGATATTTGATATTAATGTGTTTGGTTTTAGAATAGTTAATAGGATTCTTATTCAACTTAATAGCACTAGTATTATCACATAAAATAGGAATAGCATTGAATTTCTATTGTATGTGAAAATCGATTCATCTTGAATGGACCTATGAGCAGCCCAAGAGCAGTAAAAGCACCAGCCCTAAGGATATTCGGATCGCTCTGCCTTCATCTCACATCGCAGGGTGACCTCAACTCGAGTTCGTGCACAACAGAGCGAGCTTGACCTTGTTATTTGAAAGACTCGCCTCTAAACTGAAAGAATCAGCATGTGAGGTATGGTCAGCGACCTGAGAGCTCACTGAGCTAAGAATCGCAGGAGATCAAGTCATATCATGCCCAACGGATACTTGGGACCTACCTGTAGAAGACAATCTATAGCAGTCAAAAAAGAAGATTTAGTCTGTCTATATTGTCTTGCATATTTAATATTGATATAATAGATTTACTGCATATCAAATTATTATTGTAACCTCCTTTCCTCTATAAATATGAGGAAGGAGCCCTTCGTAAAAAAAAAGAGATGATCCTGGATACAGGCAGAAACTTCGCCAAAATAGAAAGAAGAGGAAACTCTGTAAAAAAATAGGAGAGAACCTGAGTGTAGTATCTTTGTGAAAAGCACCATCTAAATAACACGCTACCATGGATGTAGGGTCTAGTGATATCCGGATTTGGCCAAACCACGTCAAAAACCTTGTGTCTTCTTCCCTGCTCTTCCCTTCATCTTTATGTATTTTTGTTGATTTATTATATTTGAACTAACCAAAGGTCAGAGATCCCAAAGAATTCCCCCGTTGGCTAGAGTTTGGCTCGATACCAAAATCTGACGTCAACATATTGGCACCATTTGTAGGGATCTCACCTGTTCTAGTTCATTTCCTACTACAATGGCTAAGGGAAGAGCCACTAGAGCTTTAAATGCACAGCCTCATCCTCGTGATGGTCATGTCTTGACAACGGACTCGTCCACCACTCCTATTATTAGAGTAGCTACCAGTGTCCCTCCAGCCTGTTCAGTACAACCAGCTCCCCCCACTAACGATACTGACGGATTGCAAACCTAGCTTTGGTGTCAGGAGAAACTTGAGCACATGATTAGAGAGCTGGCTAAAACAGTCACAATGTTAGTGCAAGCACAAACTTAGAATGTGCAAAGACGGGCTGAAACTGTCACACCCGAGGTTGAACATTCCGGTGAAGCTAACCAGGAGCAAACTTCACATCAAAGCCTATTTGACCAGAACAGTGAACCAAATTGCCAAGTCTCTAGCTAAGGACCGGGGGGCTTAGACGTTTTGGTAGAAAACCTCTTTCAAAAAGTCAAGCATCTGGAGGAATACTCCTAGGCTCATATTGACCAAGGTCACTTTCAGGAGCGAACCCCATTTTCTAGAGAGATCGTGGAGGAACCCCTCTCGTGCAAGCTCAAAGTCCCAACCATTCCGCTATATGACAGAGACAGCAACCCACACAACCATCTGGACCTGTTCAAGATCCAGATGGATTTACAAGCTTGTAACCCCTTAGTCAGATGTCATGTGCTCCCTACTACTTTAGGTGAAGTTCCTCGAATGTGATTCAAGAGCCTCCCAGCTCGTAGTGTTAGTAGTTAGGAGGAGTGCCAGGGAAAGTTCATTAACCAATACCGAGTGCTGAAGAAGCAACTCACACCTCCATGTCATCTTGCTACGGTCTTCTAGAGTAAGCATGAAACATTGAAAGACTACATCACTCACTTCAGATGTGAGGTCAACAATGTTGAGAAGTCCTCAGATGAGGCCATCCTGATTGCCATCTCAGCGAGACTCCGTAGAGATGGAAAGCTATTCAAGAATCTGTATAAGTCCCCAATTAGCAACTTGGGTGAGTTCTACAATAGGTTGTGAAACAAATTAGATGAGAAAAGACTTTTGATTGACAAAAAATAGAAGTAAGTAGCTCAGCTCAAAACAAGAAAAGGAATAACCATGGGAATGGGAATGACAGCTCTGAGTGCCAGCTCGCTAAGAAAAGCAAGGATGAACGACCCCTATTTTTAGGTCGTCACAGCACTTATAGCATCTTGTCAGACGCTCAAGACAAGATCTTTGTAATGGAAAGGGACAAAGAGGATTTCAGAAAGCCTTTACCCTTGAAGACTCCCAGCAAGTCCAGACTCAATCGAGGGAAGTTCTACGCGTATCACAATAAGTTCAGGCATGTCACCTGAAAGTGCTGGGTGCTGAGAGACACTATCGAGGATCTCATCAAAAGAGGTCATTTGCATGACTATGTTGTGC
This sequence comes from Saraca asoca, assembly GCA_026873985.1. Classification (NCBI taxonomy): domain Eukaryota; kingdom Viridiplantae; phylum Streptophyta; class Magnoliopsida; order Fabales; family Fabaceae; genus Saraca; species Saraca asoca. The sequence goes on from JANHAO010017954.1 coordinate 3,305, forward strand.
AACCTTCTAGGCAGCGACTTGGACCATCTCGACAAGACATCGAGCAAGAGCATTCTCCTATTATCAGGACTATCTTTTAACCCTTTAAACTTTTGTAATCTTTGTGAATTATGTAAACATTTTGAATACCATTACTAATTTTAAATTTTCTTCGAATAGGTGATTTGCCTAACTGGCCACCCTCTTTATTTGGGCATAAGATCACCTTGACTATAAGATCGGCCACCCTCCTTATTTGGGCACAAGATCTCCCTAACCATAAGATCAGTCACCTTTATTTGGGCATAAGATCAGTCACCCTCTTTATTTGGGCACAAGATTTCCCTGACCACAAGATTAGTCACCTTTTGTTTGGGCACAAGATCGCCCCAACCATAAGATTGGCCAACTTTAAATTCGTAGCTCTCTTGTGAACTCAATTGTGTCGTAGCTCTCATGCGAACTTATTTATTTAGCCATGAGATCGACCCAAGCATGAGATTGCTCACTTATTAATTTTGTAGCTCTTATGCAAACTCAATTATTTCGCTGCTCTCATGCGAACTTAAACTATTTTGTAGCTTTCATGCAAACTTATCTTATTATTTTATGATTCCCATACTAACTTATCTATTTATTTGGCCACAGGATCAGTCCGAGCATGAGATCGCTCTAATCCGCAACTTATGCTATCTTCTGATTATGTGCAGATCACACAGATTGTTTGAACCAAAATGTTTGTATGAGAAACAAAAATAACAAACAAAAATTACAGAAAGATGCTGAAGCTTTATTTATTAAAAGACCTCAATGAGGCAGTATTACATCAGAAAGCCCTGAATACAGGCTGACTAAAACACAAAGGGAAAAACCTATGATTAAAGAGAGACCGGCCACAAAGGGTCATACTCTGGTTGACTAGAACTCGTCACCACCAAGGTCCTCAAATTTTCCTTCCAATGCACAATTAGCGATAGCACTACAACTCCTTATTTCTCTAGCCTCTAGCTCCTCATGAAGAAAGCAAATCGGGAAGTGTCAGAAGCTTGGCTGGCTGAACAATTACCTCACGATGGGGCCGAGAGGATGTAGTCTGAGATCCATATGAGATCCCTCCATATTAGCAGAGAAGCTGAGTCCTCCAAACTCTCTATGCAATAGACCATACATGCCTCTATGGAAGGCCAAAATGCTAGAAACGGTGGTGGTTTATCGGGAAACTCCATGGTCTACTCAGTGCAAAAATAGAAGGGATTGCCTTTCCCTTATATAGAGCCAGATCCGGCTCCATTGGAGAATCCAGATCCATCTCCCTAACTGCCAACATTTATTGCCTCAAAAAAAGCTAAGTTTGACTCAATAGCTGCCTGACACATGCCACAAGAATCATGGCCTAGAGCAGGCAAAATGATAGTCTCGAGAGAAGATTTTGACTGATAAAAAATTGAAGAGTTTCAACTCCCAGCTCGTAAAGCGAGCTAAGAGTTAAGGGGCTTATGTTATATGTGAAAATTGATTCATCCTAAACGGACCTGTGAGCAGGCCAAGAGTAGTAAAAGCACCAGCTCGAAGGATATTCAGATCGCTCTGCCTTTGTCTCGCGTCGCAGGGTGACCTTAACTTAAGCTCGTGCATGACAGAGCAAGCTCGACCTTATCATTTGAAAGACTCACCTCCAGACTGAAAGAATCGACACACAAGGTACGGTTAGAGACCTGAGAGCTCACTGAGCTAAGAATCACCAAAGATTAAGTCATATCACGCCCAACGGATACTTAGGACCTGCCTGTGGAAAATAATTTACAGCAGCTGAAAAAGAAGATTTAGTCTGCCTATATTGTCTTGTACATTTAATGTTGATGTAATAGATTTACTGCATATCAAATTACTATTATAACCTCCTTTCCTCTATAAATATGAGGAAGGAGCTCTCCACAAAAAAAAAAGATATGATCATAGATACAGGTAGAAACTCTGCCAAAATAGAAAGAAGAGGAAACTCCATAAAAAAAAGAGAGAGAACCTGAGTGTAGTATCTTTGTGAAAAACACCATCTGAATAACACGCTACCGTGGACGTAGAGTCCAGTAATATCTGGATTTGACCGAATCACGTTAAAAACCTTGTGTCTTTTTCACTGCTCTTCCTTTCATCTTTGTGTATTTTTCTTGATTTATTATATTTGAACTAGCCAAAGGTCAGAGATCTCGAAGAATTCCCCCATGGGCCGAAGTTTGGCTTGATACCAAAATCCGACATCAATAATTTCAAACTATAATCCTCGAGTTATCTCTTCATCTATAAAATTTAGGTGCAACAACTTTCTATTACCATATATTTTGCTTCCCCCATTGAACGAGCAACAAAAGCTTGCTTTCTGCTATGCCAAAAGACTAAGCATTGGCCAAAGAAATGACATGTTCCATTTGTACTTTTTCTATCTAACATGTAACTTGCAAAGTTAGCAGCTAAATATCATATGTGATTAAAGGAAATATTTTTAGCTACCATAAGCCATAGTCTTTTATATCAGGTAGATGTCCAAAAATTCTTTCCATAGCACATAAATGAGATTCTTTTGGATTTGATTGTTATCTAGCACATAAACATATACTAGATATGATATTTGGTCTACTTGTGGTTAGATAAAGAAGTGATTCAATCATACTTCTATATCATTTTTCATTTATTGGCTTATCATTCTTATCTCTGTCAAGTTTGGTGGATAGATTCGTTGGTGTTCCAAGTGGTTTAGCATTTTCTATTCCAAATTTCTTTAAGAGCTCTTTTGTATACTTTGCTTGATAGATGAAAATTCCTTCTTTTGATTGTTTCACTTAAAGCCCAAAAAAGAATGTTAGTTCATCCATCATGCTTATCTCAAATTTTCTTCTCATGAGACTTGAAAATTCCTTACATAAAAGCTTATTAGTAGAACCAAAGATAATATCATCGACAAGGACTTGCACAATTAATATATAATTATCTATGGTTTTTATGAAAAGAGTTATATCAACTTTTCCTCTTGGGAAAACTTTTTTTACCAGAAACTTACTTAGCCTTGCATACTAAGCTCTAAAAGCTTGTTTCAAACCATACAAGGCTTTGGTAAGTTTAAAAAAAACATGATTTGGATTTTCTAGATTTTTAAAACTTAAAAACCATTTAGGAAAACACTTTTTCTTCTTATACTTGGACATTTTTTTGTTTAATTGTTCTTATACTTGAAGGATGATTTTATTCTTATTCCTTGAGAAGGATCACCAATGATATATTTTTTTGGTAGCTTGGATGATATCTCCATTCTATGGGAAGATTTCCAATCTCTCTTAATGGGGTTTGATAATTTTTGACATTCATTAGAGGTGCCTTCTTCTTTGTAGTTGAAAGATTTAGCATTTTGTTCTTCTATAGTAACTTGCTTATTTAAAATAAGCTACTTTCTAATGTCAACATGCTTATTTATAAGAGCTTGCTTTTCAACCTATTTCCTTCATCATCATCTTGCTTTCTCAAGTAAGAGTTATTAGATTTATTAAATATAATATGCACTGATTCTTCAATTACAAGGTTTTTTTGTTGTTTACTCTATAAGCTATACTTGCTGTAGAGTACCCAACTAATATACATTCATCACTTCTTGAATCAAATTTTGTAAGACTTTTTTTTCCATTATTTAAGATAAAACATTTCATCAAAAGCATGAAAGTAACTAATATTGGGTTTTCTACCTATCCAAAGCTCATATGGAGTTTTTTTCAAAATAGGTTTTATAAAGCATTTATTTAAAATATAACATAAAGCATTTATGGCTTTTGCCCAGAAATATTTTGGAAGATTATTTTCACAAAATATGGTTCTAGTCGTATCTTATAATGTCCTATTTTTCCTTTCTCAACTTATTTTGTTACGACAAGAAAAGCTATGACCAATTCTATTTTCTTCACAAAATGTTTCAAATTTGACATTTTCAAATTCATCACCATGACTGCTTCTAATATTTATAATTGAAAAACTTTTTTCATTTTGAGTTCTCTTGCAAAATTTCTCAAATGTGTTAAAGGCATCATCCTTGTGTGCAAGAAAGCAAACTCATGCATAATCATCAACAATGACAAGATTATATCTTTTTCCACCAAAGCATAAGATTTTAGTTGTACCAAATAAATCCATATACAAGAGTTCTAATGGTCTTGAAGCAAAGACAACATTTATGGGTTGAAAATATGATTTTATTTGCTTTGTTAACACATACATGATATTTTTCAAAATTTATTTTGGGAAGGCCTATAACAAGGTCCTTTTTTGAAAGGTTGGATATGAGATGAATGTTGACTTGACTAAGCCTTTTATGTTGGTGACATAGACATTGTCTATTCTCCTTATTACGCACAATATTTCAATTAACTTCTTACTTTGAACTATATAATGTGAAGTTTCAAAAAATGACTTTAAAATCTCTTTCACATGGTTGACTAATGATAAGAGGATTATGCTTAAATCCACTTACCAAGCTTACATTGTCCATGGTTGTAAAGCCTATACCAATCTTACCTATACCGATGATCCTCTATTGAGTGTTGTCATCGAGGGTGACGAATCCTCTATTTATTGACTTGAAAAAGAGGAATATTTGTCAAGAGCATCCACTATATAAAAACTATTCATCCTTTTTATTGTAGACTTAATACACACCTACAACAAGAATTTGGTTGTTTTTAGGTACCTAAATCTTCTTGGGTCTTTGATGGTTAGTGTCTTGCTTCTTTGGGTTTTTGTTTCCATTTTATGGCCAAGAATAATTTCTTCTAGTATAACTTAGGGTCCCTTGATGCTCTTTATCTCCACAATAATTATATGTGCATGAAGCTTTCACAAAGAAATTCCTGTATTATTTTTTATAATTTGAATCGATGTATCCTACACCTTATCTAGAAATCCTTTTTTACTTCTTAAAAGTGTATCAAGATTTTCCTTTCCTTTCACAAAATGAGTTAGATCATTTGTGAGACTACTTATTTTCTTTTTCAAAATCTTGTTTTCCTTTTCTAAATCATTTGCTTGTTCTAGCTCCACTTTTCTTTCTAGCTCATTATTTTCATTTTTTAAAACTTTAAATTCTTTTGATAAAACTATGTCCTTATTTTTCAAAAGTTCTAAATCTTGTGACAAAATGGATATTTCATTTTCAATGAAAAATATTTTGTTAATAGCTTATGAAAATCCTCCATCAAATTTTTAAAAGCATCATGCAACTCATCATAATCCAAAGAAATATCAAGATCATCATTTGTTTACCTCCTTATTTTGATATTTGGCCATGAAGCAAAAGTTGATGATCTCTTCATCATCTATATCATCTTGCTCCTCTTTGGATGATACATACTCGTCATCCTAAGTGGCCATCATTACTTTCTTCTTGATTAGCCATCTTTGAAATCTTCTCTTTAAATTTAGGCACTTAATCTTTTTGTGACTGGGTTTCTTACTTTCAAAATAAGTCAAAGGTTGATTTCTTATTTCTACTTTGTATTGCTCTCTTCTTTGTGGAAGTTTTCATTTAACTCCACCTTTTCTTCTATACATATTAAAGAATCTTTTTGCTATGAAAGCCATCTCATCATCTTGACCTTTTGTATCATCATCCAGTTCTCCTTCTTCCTTACTATTTGTTTAAGAAAAGATTTGAAGGAAATGCCTTTCTTTTTCCTTGCATCATCTTTCATGAGATATTCTCATTTGCAATGAACTTACCTCTTAGCTCATCACATGTAAGAGTATCAAGGTTATTCCCTTCCATTATGACATCAACTTTTGATTGCGAAAAGTTAGGGATGATTCTCAATATTTCTATAATAATCACTCCATTAGAGATAACCCTTCCAAGATTATAAAGTTCATTCAAAATATTGGAGGACCTTTCAAATATAGGTTCAATCTTTTCATCATCCTCCCTTTTGAAGCTTTCATATTTGTGAACTAGCATGCTCATGCTAGTACTTTTGACTTAGCTTTCTTCATAGGTTACTTCTAAGTTGTCCTATATAGCCTTAGCCTTATTACATTTAGATATCTTTTTCAATTCACCCAGGGTCACCACACATATGATTAGTTTCATGGATTTTGCGTGATTTACTTCCTTTTTGTAGTCATCCTCTATCCAATCACCTTCAGGTTTGGGAACTAGTCTATTGCCTTCACTTCTTGTTAGAGGTTCATGGTCGTCTTTGATGATTTTCCACATGATAATATCTATGGATTTGATAAAGATCATTATCCTAAATTTTCAATAGTCATAGTTTAATCTAACAAATAGTGGAGGTCTAGATATTGAATGTCCCTTTGATCCATAACTATGGTTAAGAAACTTTATTCCCTAAAAAATTTTTACTCAAAAAGTGGTTAAGCTTAAATAAAATGAGATCAAGCTCTGATGCCTAATTTGAGTTACTTAAAAAATATTTTGAAAAAGCAAGCAATTTAATAGAGCAATCTATTTCTAGAAGAATAGATAGATTACGAAAGAGTAGGCAGAAGCTATTTTCAAGGTTTTTAAAAGTAAAACAAAAATATCTCAACAAACAATTAGGATATAAATCTGCATAGTAAGTAAAAGAGATAAGGATAAACACAACCAATTTTCATAGAGTTTCCATTGTTTAAGAGAATTCTGTCTTAAGTTTACTCTTCTCTTCTCAAGCTTTTACAAATTACTTAAGGTATCCACTAATTTTCAAGATATACAACCTCTCTCTCTTTCACACAACCCTTTTACAATAACCAAGGCAAGCTTTCTCACCAAAGCTATCACCAAGCTATCAAGATCTTACCAAGAAAGAACCTTCTATTTCTCATAATCTCTAGCTAGCAAATACAAACCTTTATCACAAGGAAATGGATTCTCCCATAGAGATTACAACTTAAAACAAATATCATAATCTATGAGTGCCACATCCTGAAATCCGGGGGTATGATTGGCAGAAATTACCCTATAGTGATTTGTGAACTCCTGAATAATCTCTTACTAAAAACCTTTTTCATAATTTGAAAACATGAAATTAATGCAAAAAATATATCTTTTGGGCCATTTATCTTAGAACTCATGATATGTAAGATCTTCACTAAAAATTGTTTCAAATAAATAATTTTCTAAAATTAAAATAAAATCTTTTCTACAAATCATAATCATAATTGAATATCCACTATTTGGCTAGACGAACACTAATATCTAAAAGATAACTAAGAGAACCACATACCTAGTTTCATATACATGCAATCTTTAAGGAATCTCCTTATTGAAATAATCTCTTCGAATTCATTAACCTAAAATATCAATGAATAGGGTGAGTATGATAACTCAGTGAGTAAAACATCAACCCAACTTTGTGTTGAAAACTCATTTAGCCATACATATAGTATAATCATGTAACATATAAGATATATATAGTGGAAAAACATAATTTGAAATATTTCAAAAATAATATCATTCGGCCATCTCCAAAGCTTTCATATATAATCTTTATACTTATAATCTATCCTTAACTTTCTTTATTATATAATTCATTCATAAAGCTCATATAACAGGAGAACTAATGACCATGTAAAGCTTGCATACCTTACTTTATTAAGTCTATCATATGACCATGTAAAAAATTCCTTTCTCTTTTACTATACCAGTAATAGGGTGTAGTAGGGAGTGATATTCTTGTGTTCTTTCATATCATATCTTTTAATTTATCTCATATGACCATTTCATTTCTTTCGTGCCCTAAAGCACTTATTCGATTATCTTCTATCACATGGGTAACTCTGTCCCATAACCTCCTATTGTATGAAAGAACATTTACCCATAACTCTTTGTTCTACGGGAGACCTCATGTATATCTCTTAGTGCACGTAGGTCTACCAATATCCTTTTCCAGTTCATAAACATACATACACATACTTTCACCTCTTATCATTCTTTATCCTTTAATCATACTCTAGATATCCATTGTTGGTCCTAAAAAATAGAGATCTTGCCCTTTTTTACAAACATAAAATATATATACTCTTTTGAAATTGAGATTAGATTCTTTTTGATTTGTAAAGAGAAAGTCTTTAAAGAAATTGTCTTTAGAAGCTTATTGGACAATCAAGAACTTAATTGGAATTACTAATAATAAGTGATATTGGATTAAGAAACAACTACAATCAATTAAACAATTAATCTGAATAGCAAAGAGAAATAATTTATTGCAAAAACAATGAATTGTAGTGAATTTATAATTGCAAAATATAAATGTAGAATGATTTATAGTGCAGTATAATAGAAAGTGCAGAAAGAATAATCAAGAACACCAATTTTTAAAGTGGTTCAACTTAAAATGAAACTACAGTTTAAGTTTACATTCACTTGATTAATCCCCAATTGAATAACCACTTTTATTACTAATAATAGGAATTTAACTATGCTCCTGAACAGCTAGTTTATGCAATAAGATTTTGATTGGGCTCTTGTTTAACCTATTATACAAGAATTAAACTGGGCTTTTGCAAACCTAGATACAACAATTCTTTTATCTCTTATAGATTATGATCAACCTCATAAACTAGAGACATTCAAAGAATTCTTTACAATCTTTAAATAGCTATAATCAAACTTATAACCAAAGAAGATGAAAAGGGAAGATTAACCTCTTCCTTTGTATCTTAGATTCCTATCAATCTAGAAATCTCAAAAGAAAGACAAAAATAAGGTAAAGAAATACAATACCAAATTCAAGATGAATATCTCAAATATCTAGTGTGAAATTCTCTTCAATTCTGATTCAAGATCCTTTGAATTATGAAATCTGATGAGGTAGATGATAAATCTAGTTCAACTCTATTAGCTCTATGTTTTTGCACTTGAAGAATATGAAAACTAATAAAACTTGTTATGTTTGAAATAAGGTTAGGGGTATTTATAGTTGCTATAACCGACTTTCAAAAAATAACTAACTTTCAGTTCATGAATCATTTCGTAGCAATTACTAACTAATGAATCGATTTGTGAATCGATTAGTCTATGAATATCATAACAAATGTTCATGATCAGATCAATGCATGAATCAAATTATAGTATTATACAAATAAGTCTTGAATCAATTACCTAATCGATTCAGGAAAAATTCTTAACCTTTGGTAAGAAATATTTTTTAAAACTTTTCTTTATGAATTAGTTGTTGAATTGATTTGAGTGTATTTTCACAAGTTCTTTAGTATAAATCGATTCGTGAATTGATTCACATAGTGTAAAATAATTTTTTATAAAATTTGCTCTTGTGAAAAATCATTTGAAAATATTAATTGAAAAATATTTTATTTTAGTTTACTTCAAGTAATTTATTTCTACCTAAATGTATCAGTTATGAGAAATTTGCTTAAATCAAAATTGATTTAAATTCACTTACAAAAAAAATCCTATTAAAAATAAAATAATTGCTAAATCTAATTGTATTAATTTTGAATAACATACACTCTGATCCTGTAAAACAAATAATAAATACTAAAATATATTGTTAGATTCAAAATTATTTTTGTTGTGGTAAAAATAAGGAAGGGGCGAAAGCAAAGTCCCACATCAATGAAAAGTTAAATGAGCTTGTGCCTTATAAAGTTGAGGGTTCACCCCTCCCATGTGAGTGCTCTTTTAAGAAATGACAAAGTGTGAGACCTCTAGGTCAAAGTGGACAATACTCCACATGGGGCAAGTTCACCTCGATCATCATCATTGGCATCGTCTATGGGGACCCATGGCCGTCCTCAAAGCACAAGCCCACCTAACCGGAAGGCTAATGTTATGGTAAAATTAAGGAAGGGGCAAAAGCAGAGTCTTGCATTAATGAGAAGTTAAGTGAGCTTATGCATTATAAGTCAAGGGGCTTACCCTAAACCCTAAACCCTTTTAAAAAAGAACAAAGTTATGAAACCTTCGAGTCAAAGCAAATAATACCTCACGTGGGGCAAGTTCTCCTCGATCATCATCATTGACACTGTCTGTGGGGACCCTTGGCTATACTCAATGCACAAGCCCATCTAATTAGGGGGCTTATGTTATGGTAAAAATAAGGAAATGGCGAACGTAGAGTCCCACATCGATGAGAAGTCGAGTGAGCTTATGCCTTATAAGGCTGGGGGCTCACCCGCTCCCATATGAGGGCCCTTTTAAGAATGGACAAAGCTATGAGACCTCTAAGTTAAAGTGGACAATACCTCACTTGGGGCAAGTTCACCTCAATCATCATCATTGGCGTCTATATTGCACGGACACCGACACGTAGACATGAGAAACACAAACATGGGGATATGGCATTTTCAAAAAATATAGGACACCGACACGTGGGGACGGCATTTTCAAAAAATATAGGACACCGACACGTGGAGGATACGCGTAGATAATAAAAATATAGGGGTATATTTGTAAATATTAAAAAATATTGTGCTTATTTGTAAATATATATATTGTAATTATTATTTTTT
>JANHAO010017955.1:0-13789 GCA_026873985.1 Saraca asoca
TGCAATATCTGACTTAAGTGGATCCATTTGATTTAGATATTGAAATGGTTATTGAGATCTTGATAATCACCTTAGAAGAGGATAGAAAATCCAAGCAATGCATTGAGATTTTATGAATTGTTTGAGGCCTGAATTCTGATTAGATTCATTAATCAATTTCAAGGATCCTTGTTTTTGGTTTTAAGCCTGAGAATATGATTAGCAAATTAAATGAATATTTAGCAATCAATGATGCATTAATCTCATGTTGATTTCCTTTAGCTGGTTGCTTTATCTTTCTCTATTTTTGTAGTGTTTATGTTAGTTAAATTCAGCCAAACCCCCCTAATTACATCTCCTAATATCATTTATAACATCATCCTAAAATGGTCCTTGGGTTTGACCTGGGTTGCCTATGTTACAAGTTAGTTTAGGTAGCTCCAGTTTATAAATTTCTAATTCGATCCACCTTGACACGCGTGATCAAGGGGCTAATGTTATGGGCATTCTTTGGGACTGAGTGAAATGGGCCAACAAAGGCCCAAAGGACTAGATTAAGGCAAAAAGGCTGACCCACTCTGGAGCTAGGTCACAGAAGTTAGTCGATAGATCGCTTGTAGCGAGCTCGAAGCCTCCAGTAGTCCATGGTCTCAGCAAGCTCCCCCCGATGTAATTGAACACAACTAATGTCTAGTCAACAATATGAAACACATTTCCAACTGGCTAATCAATCTCCAAAGACTGACAATGATTTGTCTCACATTTATTACCCGACGTCTAGCATTTATTGCCTAATGCGATGGTAATCATGGTTTTACAATGTTAAATTACAACTTGTAACCTTCCCTACTTCTATAAATAGAAGGGGAGATCATTGTAATAGAGATAGCAAAAAATACATGTAGAAACCCTGCAAAAATACTGAGAGAGCTGTAAGTATTGTAACTCTGATAAATTGGATAGTGAAATAATCGCCAATAGCAAATACAACTATCATGAATATAGGGGGCCATACTGACTTTAGCTAAATCACATTAAAAACCTTATGTGTTCACTTTGTTTCTCTTCTTCTTCTTCTTGCTTTTTCTTTATACTTTTACAGCCTTTACAGTAGTTTAAGTTCCTGAATCCTCGGTTGACCAATTACCAAAATTGACTATCAATAGTAATGATGTTAGAGAATTTTGATGATGCATTACTAATCATTTAGTCATAGAAAGGTGGATAAATAGTGCCAATGAATGTGGGCACTATATCTTTGTCAAAAAGTGTTGGACAAACTTGAGCAGTAATATTGTAAGGACATTAGCTTAAGAAAGCATCATCAAAGTCTTTCCAGTATTGCACTTTATTGTAGTCAAGCCTTATATACCATCTAGAAGCAATGTTAGTCAAGCAATCTTGAAAGAAATGAATGAGAAGTTTGTCATTATTAGTGCAAGATGCCATTTTTCGATAATATGAAGTCAGGTGATTCATTAGGCAAGTAGACCTATTAAACTTTTCAAACTCAGGTACTTTGAACTTAGGAGGAATAACCACATCAGATACTAGGCATAGCTTTACTGCATCTATAAGTCTAATCTACCCTTTTATCACTTATAATCATTCTTTTAGAACTTTTAACTTTCCTTTATTCTTGAGGCCATCATTTGAAGCATATAACTTTTTTATCATAAGAATCATTGTTCTTAGTTAAGCCATAGGGTCTTCCCATTATTATGAAGTAGAAATGTGGAATGGGATTATTGATATCGAAACCCTAGGGTGGATACGGAAATGTTTGATGATTGGATGGTGTTGGATTGCCCCAAGTGGATTTAGGCCCGTGGTGGAGATAAGTTTATGTCACAAAGAGCAAAACTAGGAGAAAATTCAGGGCTTTTAGGCAAAGGCATATCGTAATCTTAATTTTGATTGTTTGGTGAGGGTCCCTTATTATCATTAGCTTTCTTAGTCAAAAACCCCACAATCCATGTGAGTTGTTCCCTTAGTTCATTGATGTCATTTCTTATTTCTTTTGAACCCTCTCTTGTTCATCCATGACTCTTGCTTGAGAACAAGTTCTATATAAGTGTCGTGGTAGCAAGGTTCATTTTTTGAGACAACCTATGATGCAATACCTTTTATTAAACATGAATTAAACTTAAATGAGTGTAAAAAAAGCTATAAGAAAAAGATGGAAAAAGAAAAAAAATGGATGGATGTTGTGATATGAATCAATCTTTCAAAGATAACACTAAAGAGACATTCTTTCCATACTAATTCTCAAAAAAAAACATGGATAGTCCATTCATTACAAAATCATATTATTATTATAAATAAAGAGAGCCTTCAAACTTTTAGTAGGATCTGCACAAGTACTCCAAGTCCTTGAAAACATCAACTAGGAATCTTCGTGACTTACTTAGTGGAAGGCTTGCTTCAAAACCTCACGTACCTCTTTTGCTCTTTTTTGAGCCATTTTAGTGATCATTTATGCATTTTTGATTAGTTGATTTGATTGTTATTAAATCATTGTATTTTATTCAAATTACATGCTTCTTTGATACCAATAGTTATCATCTTGCAACAAAGTGTTTCACTGGGTTAATTGTTGAATTTTATCATGGTAAGCAAGCAATTGTTGGTTTAGGCTTTGTAGGTCTGATTGAAGTAATAAATTCTCATGGTCCTTTCTCGCGACAACCTCTTTGAGACTTTGACACTTTTCTTTGAACTTTTTGGTTTCATGATCTGCCCTTTAGAGTTCTTTATGATATTTGGAAGCTTCCTCCTTTTTGTGTTATTGCAATTCTTATATGATTTTCTCAACTTGAGTAGCTTTACCAACCTACACATCCTTTTCGGATGACAACTTCTTGTTTTTAATGACCAACATAGTTTAATTCTTACACAACTAATGATCAATCACCTTATATCTTTCCTCCACTTTGGCTTGATAATCAATCAATTTATCAAACACTTGCATTGGTGGTTCGAGACCATGCACTTAGGGAGTGATAAAACCCTTTCCTTTACTAGAGTGCCATAACATGTAACTAGGGGTGGTGGTATTATTGCATGAGCTAACTTTCATGTGTCACATGGACTTCCATTTCTCAATTATCTCTTTGACTTTTTGGGTTTTATCTTTATCTTTATAGTAAAACTCTATGTTTGATAATCTATGGGTTACCTTAGTAAACTATTTAAACCTTAATTGTCTTTTCACCATAGTAGGTGCATAACTTATTACACCCCCAAAGGCCAATGAGTGGAAGCCATGGTCTTTCCCTACATCTATACAGGATTGGAACATGATGCACCGATAAAGCTCTTCATAAGACTTCTCTTTATCTCTTTAAAGTAATTGATCCATTGACTTCTCATTGGTTTCTTATGTGACAATTTCAGAACACTGAATTATTACAAAAGATTCTTGCTTGAATAAATGTGTGACTTGAATTCAATCTTAGGATGCTAAAAATAACTCAAGTTAGAAAGGTTGCTAATTATCCAAACTACTAACAATTGTGCACATCTATAAAACCTACCTTTTCCTTCCATCCTATAATGGTTGAGGGACCTAATTATTTCTATCAATATTGTTAGGACATGATTGACATTGTGCTAGATTTTCTCAAATAGCTTAATCATGTGACCATCAATGTACCTTTTTATTTTGTGAAACATAACCAACCCATAGATGGCTAGAGCTAGCATGGCTTGGTCTTATTCATTATTAATATGCATTGGATGAATTTCATCAAGTAATCAAATGGTAGGCAATGACTGTCGTCTTTCTCTTTTATGTGTTTTTTAATTCACACACTTTGACTTCCATTAACTTTGACAATTGCCTCTTAGTTCCTTTTCTATCTCGAAAATACATTGTCTTCCACTACATTTCTTATGTCAAGCAACTCATTATACTCTTCAATAGTTAGGGTCATGTCATGTTGATTGAATGTGAAGAAATGATAAGATGGATCCTAGAAATGTAACATAGCTTTTTGCATAGGTGTATTAACTAGAACAAACAAGAGATATGCTAGATTTTCATACTTGGCTTGGAATTAATCTTTCTTCTTCATATGGAGCCAGACTTGCATCAATACTTTCTGGTCATTCTGTGAAAAGTTAACTTAATCAATTTCAAGTAGTTGGACAATTTTCCCTTGGTTAATACAATCCCCCTTCTCTTGCTAGATAGTCTCTAAATCTTGTATTACCTTCAATCGATTATTAAACCTTACCATACATTCAACTAAAGTCTCACCCTTTTTCATGTTTCTAATGTAAAGTAGTGGGTATAATGAATTTTTAGTGATACCTATGCATGATTGAATCATGAACGTAAGATGCACAAAGAATGCAACAAAGAAAATATGTTAGTAAATTGTTATGAATATGGGGAAACAAGCAAAAATTCAAATATAATATGTTATGAATTTTTTTTATTTTCTTAAAAACTAAATCAAGCCGTTGACAAATTAAAAACATAATTGTATTCTTGATCCTTCTTTGATTGTACTTCAATTACATTTATGACTTCACACTTGAGAATTCAAATAAAGGGAAATTACATTAATCCTATAAGGACATTGCATGAGTTTTAGAAATAAACTTCCATATCCTATATCTATTGAAAATAAAGAGTGAGGATGGATTATTCTCTCATGTGTCTAAGAAGGTAACATGTGTGCCTAGGCTTGCCTCAATTAGTGTTGATTTTGATTTATAGCACCTAATGATTGAAGGTTCCTAAATTATTTTTGCTATCATCATTGCAAGGATAGTAAGAACCCTAATTCTCACCTATGACAGGCTTCTAATACAAAAGGGTTCAATTTGAGTGAGGGTCTTTCACTAATCTGCACGGAGATTAACAATCTCACAAAGGCATCGTTACTTTACCCCCTAATTAATCCTATAAGGTTTTTATGATTTCGGGTTAGGAGCTTATGTATGTGAGTGATTGTGTGTAATTTATGAGAGAGAACTTATACACCAAACCATGATCATGACAAATCACACCAAATAAATAAATGTAAAAGATATAAAAAAAAAGAAAAATAAAAATTAACAAGTAAGCATACAACAATAAGCCCAAAAGATAGCCAACAAAACATAATGATTAAATCAGATTAGTCCTTAGTGGAGTCACCAAGCTATCATAACTCCCTCGACAGCAACACGTGATGCAGATGGGTGGACCCCACCCATAAATAATGAGTTTATAGCTTAAGATGAAAGATATGAGACGTAAATGTAAAATATGAGTAAATTTGAACAAATAAAAGGAGTTGTTACTAATTATTTTCAACGGTATGATTGGAACACCAAAATATGATATATGTAATTTAGAGTTCAGATTCGAGAGTTAATTATGTGTAAGGAATGTATTAATACCCTATGACGCCTATTCGTAAAACAATTACTTATTTTTCTTAATGTTATATTTCATTTAAAACTAATTGGTTTGTTATATAATTTCTTTATTCCTTTAAATTAAAGTATTTATTTATATTTTTTATATCTCATATTGTTCTACATAATATAAAAACTGATACATGCCTTAAACAAATATGAATGATTGAAGAAATCATTGATTTTTGGGGTATGCTAATATGTTCACAACTAAAACTATTGAGTGATGTTTTAAAAAAATCCATTTTCATAAAATTTCAATTTTGAAATTGAGAAAAATCATAATGTAAGAAAAATTCATTTTTTCTTTCAAGAGAGTAACGCTTCATTAATGTCAAAACAATACAAATATTTTTCAATTTTATTTAGCCTTAAATTTTTTAAGGAAAAGTTGATTGAAACAAATTAAAAGGTTTATTATATTTAGTAACAAATTCCTTTAATTTTATAGTCAAATTTAGACAAAATAAATGTCTCAAGAATATTAAGGGTCACCATTATTGTATTGGATCCCCCTATTTCGATCCATCATAAGCATAATTTAAGTTTTATTTGTATGTGATATAGACTTAAAATAATATATAAAGTAAAGTTTGACTTTAATGTATTATTAAAATTATGAGTGATATTCAATTTAATAATAATGCGAAAGTTGAGTTAAAAAAAATTTCTTGATGTATTGCATAAATTTTAATAATTTAACTGATCATATAAATTTTATTAATTTAATTAACATGTCAAATTTGTCTAATTACATAGTCAAACTCGTATAAAAAAAAAGTACCTCAAGAATATTGGAAGCTATATTTATTGCACTTAGAATCAGATTTCCTAACTTGTATCCATCATCGAAATTTTTTTATTATTTTTAGGCTGAAAGGATAAGTGTGGAGATATAATAAAATGACATGCTTTAAAATATAGCACACAATATATAAATAAAAACTATAATATCTACAATGATTTCATGTATAATAATATTAGGAATTTCTTTTTGAAATTTCACCACCATTACAAAAAAAAAATGTAATTTCCAACAAATTTTTCCATTAGAAATTTGACCAAAATTGAAAAGGTCATTAATTACTGACGACTATAATCCATCATACATTAAAATCTGTCAGAAAATGAGCACAAATTTTAAACAATTTTGCTTGCTATTTTTGATGGATTTTTAATTTACAATAAATTTCTAACAGGAATTTCTAGAACTTTTATTTCGCCTAGCGCACAATCTGCCTCTCATCTTCTTTTTCTTCTAGTTCATGTGCTATATTAGAACTCTTTCTTACTTTTTTAGTTTGATTCTTATACTTTTAAGGTATCTTTCACAAATCTAAACTGATTAAATTGTTTTAACTGATTTGTTTTACATTTTTACTTATTGATTTTGTTTAATTATTACTTGTTTCATAATTAATTGGATTTTCTTTTTTTGCTTTATTTAGTTTTGAACTTTAGTTTATGTATGAGTTTTTTTACCACTTTTCTTGCTTAGACACTAAGGTTAGTATATATATTTAATTATTAATTGATTAATTATTGACAATTTTTCATTTTTTTGGAGTTAATTTTTAATTATTAGTCATATTTTTTTATATGTTTGAATTGACTAAATATATTTATTGAATTATATTTAGAAATTATATATATTTTGAATTAAATTCTATAGGATTAAGTAATTAGATGATATACTTAATAGTATTGTTAATATTACTTTAGAAATTACATATATTTTGAATTAGAACATATTTTTATTTTAGAAATTATATATATTTTGATTTTGTTAATTTTTTTTAAATGAGTAATTATCTTGTAGATATTAATTATTAATTCTATAAGTACATTTAGTTTTTGTTTATTTTTTACTAAGTATGAGAGAATATAATAATGAAACTATTTACGAAATATATAAATTTTGTAAATAGTTTCTCCTATATATTTCCATAAATATTTAGTAATTTATGGAGGACTTGATGCAGATTCAAGTGCAAAGAGGTACTAAAGACTTTGGGGAGATAGCTGGTGATGTGTAGGGTTGCTGCATCTTACATCAAAAGTGTATCACATGCTACATTAAAGTAGATCATGTGCACTACTGGTGAGATGTAACAGTAGATGCAAATTATTTTTGCTTGGACAGAGCACCTTATCCTGATTCAATGATAACAGCAGAGCCAACATCTGTTGCATCCTACTCCACCTCATCCTCCTTTGTCATACCCCAATCCACAAAGCGTGACTAGTGTAAAAGGTCACTATTAGGAAACCTCTTCCATAAAAAAATCCTACAAGCCTTACAATGCAATTACATACAAATGACTCACCATTTCATCAATCCACGATGAAATATTTATATATTAAATTTTAATAAAAATCTGATAGAGTTTCCTCTATTTTTCAGACACCTAACCTTAAGGCCTGTACAACATCAAAAGGGCTACATGCCCATTACACCCTATATAACAATGTAATAATATGCAGCGGCCTAGACTATATAATTACATCCTACTGGGCATCCAACAATCATACACAATACATATATATATAATCCTACCAATTGCCACTGATTTCCATTATTTATATACCTTTAATCACTGCAGGAATGCTCTACTCGATCAAGGAGTAGATATGGAACCAAGAGGGTGTGGAGAAACCGAAAGAATATCTTCTAACTCTGAAAAATATGAAAATGAAGGAGTGAGTTTTATTAATGATCAATGAGTAAACAATCCTATGTTTACCTAAAACCCCATTTAAAAATCATGCTAAAAAATGTATATATATATATATATATAGCCGTGAAGATATGCTTACCTATTTTGCAGCCATAATCTTAATATATATTTGAAAACTATAATTAGAAAACATGATATTTGATAAAATGAAATAAATAACCATGATCTCCAAATAGATTTGAAAACATGATAACCAATAACATAATAATAATTATCAAAATATGTTGTCATGAAAGAATGCTCATCATTCGTAATATGAAAGAAAATCAATAAAGATTTCTAAAAGTTATCATTGCCCAATATAACAAAATATACAATTGCAATCCCAAAGGGCAACTCCAAGAGAGAACGACCCCAATATAATCATGATCTATCAGGCACGTCTACATGATGACCAACCCTGTCCCACCTTATCCCTCCATTACATATACACAAGTGTACTCGCAAGTTCCCAATGAATTATCCAATGAATCTCGTATCTCAAATCAATTAATTTAACATACTCGATAGCATAATTCTCAAAACAATAGCATTGTTACATCACAACACATAAAAATCCTTGTTTAGGTAAACAATGTTTGTCAAACATACATCAACATATGAAAGCATTTTTATGTCCATTTATCACATTGAAACATATAGAATTTCCAATTCCAACAATATAAGGCAGGATGAAAATGTGTTATTTTTATCACAGCAAATCATTTCATTAACACCAATAATATGTGAACATACTTTCAAAATCACTTTAATGCATATGGAAATCTTATTATTTAAAAGGATTTATAATATTATTTCATATAATAAAATTATTCAAATGGGATCACGAAGTGAGGAGGATTATTCACTCACCTTAGAAAATCTTTATAAAACTAAGTTAGCTAAAGCTCCAAAAATCTGACGTTTGTGAGCTTGATTCTTGCTTGGAAGCTTCTTTGAAGCAAGACAATACAAAATAATAAGAATATTTCAAATTTCTCACAATTAGCATAGTAAGGGTTTCAAGGAAAATTTCTTGGAAACTAGCTATAGGATTACTATAGAATAAATCTTTTATTCTAGGATTACTCACCACCTTCCAAAGTGTAGGTGGGGAGCTCAGTTGGAGCTAGATTGCCGTCGGTGAGCCTGTAGAAGTTTCTAGCCAAACTAGCTAGAGAAAGAGAAAGAAGACTACCATGAGCTGAAGTAGAAAGAAGAGGTGTTGGAGGAAGGTGAGGGAGATGGCCGGCAAAGAGACTGATGATCAGCTCGTTGAACAGCAAGAAATCGAAGGAAGAACTACCGGTCGAACATAGCAGGAACAATTGAACTTTCGGAGGAGTAGTGCGTACAGAGAGGAAGAAGCACGAGGAAGATGCTGGAGAAGGAAAGCCAGTGGTCCTAGCTCATCAAAGTTCACCAAAAATGGCAGCTGGAAATCAGCGGAGGAAGAAAACAGCATAGAGAAGCAGGGAGAAGTTTCGGGAGCTTGCTAGAGGAAGAAGGCCGGTTAGAGGAAATTTATACAAAAAAGGAAGTGGGCAAATTACAATTTGACCCTATGACTTTCCACTAACTTTAAATAGGCCCTTCTAAAAAATAAGAAATTACATTATAGCCCTAATGAAAATTAAGATTTGTTCATTTCGATCCCTCAGTCATTTCATTTCATTCATTTTTTTAAGGCATTACATCCTTATGGCTATCACCAGCCACCTACCACCTACATGTATTCGCCTCCATCATATTGACAATTCAATCACCACCAACCGAAGCTCCTACATAGCCCAACTAGCTCGTAGAAGTAATCACAGCAATAGTAATAAGATGCTATTCGGTATTAGAAGACTGATGATCAATTCTTTTCTAATATTAGGTTGTAATTATACTTTTATGTTTTTATTTAAATAATATGTTTCATACATCATTAATTTGAATAATAAAATTTATGAATTATTTTACTAATTTTGTATATTCATGATTATTCGTGTGCATCATATTTTAATTTTTATAATAAATTAAATAATTTTTAGAAATTAGAATTAAAAAATATTAAAATTAATTTTTATTACTAATTAAAATTATTTTAATAAAAAATTAATAGTAAAATTTCAAAAAATTATATTAATTAAAATTATAATTTTTCTATTGGACTTTTGACTACTTTTTGGATAGTTTTTCCAATAGAATTTATCAATGAATTGCCAACAACTTTCTGAAAAATTACCAATGAATTCTGATAGATAAGAGAGAAAAAAATTTTGTGAAAAAATCATCTCTCAAAATCTGTCGAAAAAATTTTTTTGATGACAATGTGACTGATAGGGATCGCAATTTCATCGCATACCTGTTTACCTGTGGATATCCACCCTTGATGGGTGGGTATGGATATGAGAAAAAGTATTTACAGGTAGGTATGGATATAAAAATCATATCCGTAATGGGTACGGGTATAGGTATGAGAAAATATTCATACCACAACTCGTTTACCTGTTTAAGTAAAAAATATTTTTTTATATAAGTACTACTCAAAATGACACTGTTTACCTATTTAAATAATTTTTTTATATAAATACTACTTAAAACGATGTTGTTTTAAGTAACGTATGTAATACCTCAAAAAAAATAAAAATTTTAGCTAAGGGATTGAAGTGAAATTTCAATACTTTTCGTTGGGGTCATAACATAATTTCATATTTTTAATAAGGACCTATTTGAAATCGGTAAAAAGTTTATGAGGTCAAATTATAATTTAGAAATATATATATTTTTTTAATTTTGACGGATATACCCGTGGATATACTCATACCCGCAGGAACAAACCTAGACCCGAATCTGCTACAATGTTCTCATGTATGGGTAGAGTATAAGTATGAAATTTTCTAATATGTACGAATATGGATATTGATATACCCACTCAAACCCGACCAGTTATCATTCCTAATGACTGATGACTATTTTTTGTCTGAAATCTGTTTGAAATTGATATTTTTGATAGAATTTTTTTTATGAAAAACACATTTTTTTTTTGTAATGAGCTTACTTAATTTAATTCTCAAAATACTTCTCACCTCAAGAATATTAAAAAGGGTCAAAGTTTTATTTTAATTTTAGTTTGTTTCATTGTATGATATTATACCTAAAACATAAATAATAATTTATGATATAGTCAAATAATCTATTTATAATCATAAATATATAAATAAAATAAATATATGAGATAAGAAGAATAAATATAATCAATTTTAAAAAAAACTTCACTCATCAACCTTTAAATCATCAAATAGCAAAACTTATAAATACAAAAAACAATAAAACTGAAGTCACACTGCGCATCAGATGTCAAATCAAATGAAAGAAAAGGTTATAATAATAATAATAATAATAATAACTTTGAAGTCACATGGTGCATCAGGCATTAAATAAAACGGAAAAAGGGGAATCATTAATTTGAAAAGAGGCCAGTCTTGGCCTGTTTGAGAAGCAGAGGCCAATCTTAACCACCGTATCGCCCCATTAAAAACGGAGGTCAGCATCTTCGTCTTTATTTTTTTGATAACCTAATAATTAAGAGATCAAGAATCATTAAATTTTAATATAAGATAAAGAGAGTTATATTTCTATATTTTAAAAATTAATCTTTGACATTTTTTTATTTTAAACTTAAAATTTAACTTTAAATTTTAATTTTCTTTTTTCATATCTATTTTTTTCATCAATTTAGTTTTTCTCTTTTTCTCATTATCATTTTCGTATTTTTTATGGATACTCCTTGAGTAACATGCTTTTTTTATTATTATTTCTATATTTTTAAAATGTAATCATGTAAATAAAAATTGAAAGCAAAAATAATAACAAAACAAAAAAAAGTTATGTGCATGTATGAGAATAAGAGAAATATACCTATAAATTTGAATTATGAGATTTGAAGATAAATTTTTTTTTGTTAAAATCATTTTTCTTTGGAAGAAAATGAAAATAAATTTCCCATTATCCGCCTCTCTCCCTCTTTTTTCTCTAAAAGCACTCAATTTATTTTAAAAAAAATTATATTTTTATAATTTAATTTTTACTTATTTTTTTGTTGTAAGCTATTTTCTCTAATTTACAACTTGTTTATCAATTATTATTGAATTTTATGTTGTTCTCTAGTTTTAGGAAAAATTGAATTGAACAAAGAAAGTTTATTTTAGAAAAAAATTTTAATTCAAGAAAGAAGTAGATGACAGTGAAAGCTTGTAATTATAAATTGAACACTTTCAGTTGAAAATAATTTTTTATTTGTTTTTATATTTTTCTTGTCCAAAGTACACTAAACCTACTTAATTAATATTTTTTGGTATTTTTATATTATTTTTAACTTAGAAAAAAATATTCTTTTTTTATGAATGATATTTTTATACAATTTTTACTCTTGCTAAAATATTAAAAAATTAAAAATTAATCATTTTTGTTTTAAAAATTTATTGCCAATTAATCACAAAACATATTAAGTTCAAATAAAATTGAGTACAAGCTACAAGAAAGCCAATAGGATTTGGCTTTAAGGCATTATAAGTCAAGCTAAATGCCCAATTAAATCGCCGACATACATAGGCTTCACAAGTTTGTTCATGGTGCTTATAGCAGTTACTGCTAGCAACGAATGAAGGACATATCCTTGTGGTGTATATACGTGCACGTTCTTATATTACAAAATATAAATGAAATATTTTATAAATAATATGAGAGTTTCTACTATGTGAAAACAAGTAAACCTATGCGTATATTCCGAGAACACCGGATCGAGAAGCCCTCTGTTAATTGAGTAAAAAATAACAATTTGTCTTAATCACTCTTTATGTATAATTTATTATTCTATATTTATAAATTTATTCTATCTCTAATATATTCATATTTTTTTTATGTTTTATTTGTATTATTTCATTATCTTTTTAAATTTTTAATATTTTTTATCACATGATCTAAAACTTTTAAATTATGAAATTTTAATTAAAAATTAAATAAAAGTGATTCACATAAAAGTTTAACCTAAATTTAACACAGGCCAGGGGTTTACATCCTATGCATCCCTAATGCCCTGATTGGTAGCAGGGAAAATGGGCGGAAAAGGGCTTTTCGCGAAAAACAAGTAAGGAAAATAGTGAATAAAACAGTGCCCATGAAAAACAAACAGAAAATAGTGCAGTGGGATCCATGAATTTTTTTCCACGCACAAGTGTACGAAAAACTCGCAGAAAAGCCTCCCAGCCCCCGTTCACAAGCGCAGAAAGCTGGCCAATTTTTTTTTTCATTTCTATTTTTCTTATTTTTTTGTGAAAAAAGAAAAATAATAAATAATAAATAGTTTTTCCAAAATTAAATATTTTATATTTAAAAAAACAGAAAAAAATATAAATAAAAAAATAAATTTATTGGAACAACGTTCACTCAGTTAATTTTTTTCTTTTTTCTTATTTTAAAAAAAATAAAAAAATTAGTTCAAAAATTTTTTATCATGCAAAAAAATTTTATATATTCAATTTTTTAAAAAAGTAATTTTTTATTTTTTAAAAAAGTAAAATCAAAAAAATCAAAAATTTCATTTTTTTTTAATTTTTTTGGAATAATTTTTTATTTTTTTTCATAATTTTATTTTTTATTTTTATTTTTTAAAAAAATTAGAAAAAATTCAGCAA
>JANHAO010017956.1:0-13782 GCA_026873985.1 Saraca asoca
TATATATATTTTCAAAGATGGTTTTCAATGGGATTTAAGGTGATTCTTGGGATTGTTTACTCACTGAGTTTCATTGAGACTCACTTCATTCTTTTCCATGTTTTTTAGATTTAGAAGCCTCCCTAGATTTCCCGTCCGGTGTGCCACTTTCCGCAGAGATAAAGGTATAAATGGTGATGTGATCTGGTAGTTAGATAGGTTTGCATATGTCATATATGTTGTCTGGATTCCCAGTAGGATGTGATTGTATATTCTAGGCCACTGCGCATCTATTATTTGTTGTACAGGTTGATTGGGCATGTAGCCCCTTTGTATTGTGTATATGGCCACGTGCCCGGGTGTCCAGAAAATAGAGGAAACTCTGCCGAATCTTCAGTAGGAATAATAAATATATATTGAATGAATAATGGAAAGTTGTGCATTGGTGTTATGGTTGTATTTGCATGGTAAGACTTGTAGGGGGTTTCCTGAAGGAAAGGGGTTCCTGAAGGTGACCTTCGACGCCAGTCACGTTCCATAGGTTAGGATGTGACAAAAGATAATTGGGCTAATAGAGAGATTGACCCAACTTGACCATGTGATTGACAATGATCACATAGTAAACATTATATTGGATCCCTTTCCTAAGTCATTTGGGTATTGTTTTCATGAATTTCTTCATGATAAAGCATAGGTCTCTCTAGCAGAGTTACTCAGCATGCTTAAACCTATTGAAATGACTTTTAAGAAGGAATACTTCTTCTAAGGCCAATGTCACACTTTAATTTTAGGAACGTGACTAGCATAGATAGTCATTTGGTAACTTCCTATAGGCCGTTTCAATACTATAAAAATTACTTAACACAATTAAAACAATAAAAATGAAATCCCGTGTTTTGTAATTTAAGAAAAATAAAACAAATTTTTTATGAATTGCAAATGCTATATACAAAATTTTCAAAGACATTTTTACAATAATTTCAACAGAGTTTCCTCAATTTTTAGACATTTCTAGGGTCACACACCCTTCCAACAACCTATAAAATAATTTAAAGGTTCTCACATATTTACCAAACACAAAATAAATGCAACAAACCCAAAATTGACTTTACACATGCATATGCAACATCACAACTACCAATTGTCTAACCTAGTGTTATGTCCTTAGTCTTCATCCTGCGATCTTCATGATTTTTAGTAATCTTAAAACTAAAACATTTTTTTCTAAGAAAACATAATGAATTTCAATGAAACCTAGTAAATAAATCACTTACTCTACATACGGTCTATAATTAATGAGCAAATATGTTAGTGTCACATTTACCAACAAACAATTTAGTTAATACACATAAATTTATGATTTAATCAACATAAAACTTATGGTTAGTTGGCTCAATGATGCAATTTACAATTTTCAACAATAAGCATATTATATTACACACACCTTTAAGAATCCTCCTAACTCATTTCTTACTTCCTTCAACAATTTCGGTAAAGTAGTGGGAAGAACTAATTATGAATTTATACTATTATAAGCTCATTAACTAACTTGAAATTCTATCCATGGTAGAACTACTAGTTTAGATATCCCTACTTGTTAGTCATTTAATATGAATAAACAAAGAACTACCATTTGGGTAAGTTCTAGTCAATAGCAATTAGGACTTTGGGTAGGTACCAAGCATATGAAAAGATTATCACCATTGCAAATCTAATCAATTAACAAGAATAATTCATGGTCATTCTTCATAGAACAAGAACACCCAATAGATTATTTCAATTTAATCCATTAGGGGTACTTAATATACAAAATACACATCGTAATTCTGAAACATTCTCTAGTTATCCACATAAAGTCATTTTGCATAGTATGAAAGGGGCATCATGAGCCCTTTTCAATCAATTTATTTATAGATGGACCTAAGCTAGCATTCTTTAATGAACTTACTAGTAAAAACATCTTTTCATTCCTTTCCATTTTACCTTATCTCTCCACTATATTGACCTACCCTAATCTTTCCATTATATCAATATTCAATTTCATTTCATTGTAGGTTTCTTGAAGGAAACTATCAAGGGTTCATATTTCTCAATGCACACACATTCAACAATAGCACTTCTCTAGCAACTATCTATTCAATTCACACACAATTCCATAATTCAAAGACAATCCATCTTACACAATTACTATTTATTCACACATGTTCAAATGAGCATCTTAACACAATAGTAAGATCCAAAATGAAGTGCACATAACATTCACTTTCTATTTAAGAAACAATTTCAATCAAGCAAATAATACATAGCAAGAACAATTTCTACTTAATAGCAATTCTTATAAATTTTATGTAAAACAACTTATCAAGGAATGGAGTGGAACACATAAAATTAGTATAACTTAGTCCACTAGCCCTATGGCTACATATGCTTAAAACTTTAGTCATATTTCTCCCTAGACATACCACATACAATTCATAAACCCCCATGTACATAAATGCATCCAAAATGTTAAGCTAATGAAGGACTTATGGCTCAAAAGGGCCATGAAGGCTAACATAATATTGATTCTACAATATTCCTTACTAGAATAATTGACTTAAATATCCATGTACAATAAGGAGTGAGCAAATTGTCACTTCTAATACAATTTGATCTTTTCACTTGTACTAGCTAAGTTTAAACAAAATATTTCTTTAACACCCTAGAGTCTCATAGCATCATGGAAAACTAAAGGGTAGTCAACACACCACTAATAACTTTAAGGCAAAACAAAATTTACACAACCCACTCTAAAATGGCCTTAGCATTAAGGCAAGCAAACAATTTGAAATTTAGTCAACAAGATAACTTATGGCAATAACTAGACACTCACAATTTTCCTCACATAACTCCCCAAGTTAAAAAAAAAAATCACATAGCATTTACTTCTTATATAACCCAATAAGTGAGCACTTAGTCACTTCAAGTAAAACCATAGCAATTGCCCCCAACACCATTAAATATTTAAACAATTTGCATAAACCAATCTTTGCCAAAAATTAACTATTCAGCAAAAAAAAAAGATTCATATCTTTTTCAAATCATTCATTCTTTTTTTATACTTAATTAAAAATAAATTTCACTTCTATAAATACACTTACTATAAGTACTTTACAAATTTTGGATACTAAATTAAATATTCCTAAAATGAACATTTTGTGAGTTCTTTAATATAATTTCAATGCTCAATTCTACTCATCAAATAAAAGTTCTCATGGGCTCTCAACATTTTCTATCTTTTATTGTTGTATACAGAAATCAGCCTCATAAGGATGAACCTTCGAGTGCAATGAAGACCAAGCCCCACACTCCCGTAAGCAACAACAGCAAGGTAATCCAGAGCGTCAAGCCCTGCCTTGCACATCGCGTCACAATGACCCTGTGAGGAAGTTTGGACGCGTCCCGCGAAACAACCTCCCCCATGAGGGACAGATCAGCGAAGAAGCCATAAGACCAAATCCTTTGGTGATCGGCTACACCGCTCGAGATGGCTTCCTCTCTACAACAACACCCAGCTTCTTATAGCAAAAACTGTGACAAGTCACAAATCCTCTGCCTAGGAAACCAAGTGACAGGGGCAAGTCTACCGCCAGCCTAGGGGGACCGCCCAGCAATCTACTTTCTACAACAACTGATTGTAGCCCCCTTTACTATCTTTTCTCATTTATTATTTGATGTAACACAACTATAGCTTGTAATTAATACATGTAAACCCTTCTTCCTCTATAAATAGGCTTACATTGTTAGTAAAAAGAGAGGGGGACAGTCTTGTAAGCAAAAACTTTGCAAATTACTCTATCAATAAAACTTTCACCATAGACGTAGGGTCCGGTACCATCCGGATTTAGCCAAACCACATTAAACGTGTTGCTCATCTATTTCGTCTTCTTCCTCTTAGTTCTATCTCTTCAACGCTTCAAAAGCGGCATTAGGTCCCAGAACTCATCCCATTGGCCGAAATTCAGATCTTTTGCACTGACTGAATTTCACCATCAAGATTTATCCTTGCTTAAAAAAATTTAATCCCCTAAAGGGACATTGACCATTTCTAGCACAATCCTTGTTCTTTACACCCCCACATGTGATACAAAACAAACATAAACATAATGCTTTGAATACATCAAATATCAATATATATATATATATTAACAGAAATGTCCACATGGACAAACATAGTAAATTAACATAAATTCAAAGTGAGAGAGTGAGTGAGCAATTTACTCACCATTGCAAAGTTCAAGTAGCTCTTATTCTTTGAGCCAAGCTAAATCATACATTCTAAGCTTCCACCAAGTTTTCATCTATAAGCGTATAAATGAAAATAGAATCTAACATCATAAAGGTGCTTTAAATTTCAAAGACTAAATAAAAATTTAAGATCAAAATTTCACTTAATTCCTTAAGTGCTAACTAGAAATTTTCATTAGTAGCCTAGAATTTTTTTTTATTTTAGTCATTCCTTCCCTATTCTATAATAATCAACTGAAATTTGCAAGAAACAAAAACCAAAATTTAACAAGGTGTGGTTAGGGTTCATGATCATTCAACTTGGATTCTCTAAAGGAACTTCAATCTAAATATAAATTTATATATTTAAAGCATAATTATGTTTTCCTAACCTAAGAAAGCATAGTGAAAGCTCAGATTGAGCTAACTCCATCAACAAGTTAACCTTGGCCACCAACTCCCGAACAAGGCAATAACTCCACTAGCAAAATGATGCAGGTAATCAAATGCTACTACTAGATCCAGGCCTCCTCATGCATGGCCAACAACTCCAAGGGGCAAGGGTGGCAAAGCATGACTGATCCCGACTAAAAGAACTAATCTGCAGCTTGGATTGATAGTGAAATAGCTGAATTAGTTGGCTTCCCCACAACCAACAATGCATGAGCAATTGTCTAGAAATGAAGCAGTTCCAACACACCACAAGGACAACAACCAAGCAATAGATCTAGGAGGCAACTAAACTATTATAGTTTCCTCCTGCTAGCTCTTTGTCGATTAGAGTAGCGAGAAAAAGAAAAAAAAAACAAAGTTAAACTGGGTTAGATCTTTGTCTAGCTAAGGATCATTTAATGTACGAAATAGTGTTAGGCTTTAAAAGGAAGATTACTAAGTTTTGAAATAGACAAAAACACATAATACCAATTTAATTCATTTTAGCTTCTCAAAATCTTCCTTCACCAAGAGAATTAAAACAAATTTAGGAGTATACTAATAAAATAGAGAAAAATCCATTTTAGCTGCTAAAAAATTAATTAATACCTTTAAACTAATAACACTTCCATATTTAAAAGATAGGATATAAATGAATTTCTAAATGTCATGTTTTAAAATAGTTAATTCTCTTTTTTTTATCATATTTTATTTATCAACAAAATGCCATGTAACTATAAACTATCAAATAACTTATATCAAAATACTTTAAATCCATTTAGCAACCCTTACACTAATAGTTATTCAAGGAAAGGTATAATACCTAAGAATGGAAAGAAGAAAAAGCCTAAAAAAAGTTGATGGAAACTCAAGGGATCACTCAAGGGGATATCATAAGCTCTTCGATGAGCAAAATATTTCCTCATTTATTTCCTCTCATCCTCTACCTCTTAAGAAGTTAATCAAGTTTAATTTAGTGAATTGACCTTGTTTTGTGATTTGTTCATGATTTGGACCTTAATTGAATTAATTACTTAATGCTGGGGTTTTGACACTATTTCAGATTTTGAGCTATAACTTAAGCTTTAGATATTGGATTAAGTCAATCTTTATATGGTTGGAAAGTTGAGAGAAAGTCTACAACTTTCATGTTGAGGCCAAAGCATAATTTTTCCATTTGGAGTCTCAAAATTTACTGTCAAGTTGCCCTAAAGTTTCTATCTAGAATTGACCTCGTCACAATATTTGGACTATTATTTTATGTTATTTTATAGTCCACCTTTGAGATCTTTTTGGGTTTGTTTTGGGGCCATTTGAACTTTTTATTTCCTTCATTTTTCTAGATGAATTAAGACTTGGGTTTGTGTTGTTTGTGGGCTATGTGAACACTATATATTTCAACCAGTTGAATGGTTTGTATTTCGGCTAGCTTGTTTTGGCTCATTAGTTGGCCATGTCTTGGACCTAATTAGCTTATTTATTTGATTTAGATAGGTGTTTAGTTGGGCTTGTTTAGGACTTATAACCTAACCCATAATTGACCTAACTGCTATAAGGGGAGGTATGTTTCCCTCACCATTTCAGATTTGACAAATTGAGAATTGAAGAGTGTTCTTCTTTTGAGCAAGTGCTCTCCTAGGGTTCTTACTAGAACTTGAAGACTTATCAAAGAGTTTCTTCTTTGTGGCACCAATTTTCACCTCTTATCACTTTCCTTCTACCTTTCTAGACTATGGCATGAATATCCTTCTTTTTCTTTCAATTTTGGTGTTGAATTTGCTAAATTAGGGATAGATAAATGGGCATCTTCATGAAGAGTTCTAAGGCTAAGGCTAGGTTTGAAAGACCCAAAGGAGGCGTACAAAAGAAGAAAGAGAGCACTACCAAAGACACATATTAGCATTATGGTATAAAAGGCCATTAGAAGTGGGATTGTAAAACTTATCTTGATACCTTGAAGTATAAGCTTGGAGAGCTTCTACTTTAGGTATCTTTGTGATTAAGATAAACTTATCTTATTGTTTTGTTGATTTAGGGTATTAGTTATTGGTTGTGGCTCACACATTTGTAAAAATATGCAAAGACTAAGAAATAGTAAAAAATTGCAGAAAGGTGAAGTGAACTTATGCATTAGGAATGGAGCAAAAGTAACTGTTGTTACTATATGAACCTTCCTTTTAAAGTTGTACATGAGGCCCAATTCTAGAACTTAATACTTATTATTATGTTCTTGCAATTTCTAAGAATATTCTGTTTATTTCTTATTTAGACCAAGAGGGATTTGCTTTTACCTTAAAGAATAAAAGTTGTTCTTTTCACATGATGACATGTTTTACGGTAATGGAAAATTGATTAATGGATTATATGTTCTAGAACTAAGACCAGAATTTTTGAAAATCACAAACAAGAAACCATAGTTTAATAAATCCATAAAACTCTCTTATCTTTGGCATTGTTAACTTGATCATATTAATGAAACTAGAATCACAAATTGATATTTGGATTCATTCGATTATGAATCATTTGAAACTTGTGAATCATGTCTCATTAGAAAAATGACTAAGAAACCCTTTTTTAGAAAAGGTGAACATGCCAAATATGTGCTAGAGTTGATATATATTAATGTATGTGGTCTAATGACTATTCTAGCCAAAGGAGTATTTTCCTACTCTATCACCTTTACTAATGATTATTTTAGGTATGAGTACGTGTATTTGATGAAATACAAGTCTGAAGCCTTTGAAAAGCTTAAAGAGTTCAAATCTAAAGGACAGACACAAACCTAAAAGAGGCTTTAAGACACTTATATCAAATCAAGGTGGAGAATACTTAAGCCAGGAATTCATGGATTATTTAAAACAATTTGGGATTCTTTCACAATGGACTCCACCTGCAATGCCATAAATGAATGGCATTTTAGAAATGAGAAACTATACCTTGCTTGACATGGTACTTTCCATAATGAGTTTTGCAACTTTACCTATCTCTTTCTAGGGCTATCGTTTGGAAATTGCTACATATATCCTTAACCGTGTTCCTTCAAAGTATGTCTATAAGACACCATACAAGCTATGGTTTAGGAAGAAACTAAGTCTTTCACACATAAGGATTTGGGATGTTCTACTTATGTGAAGCAAATCATCATAGACAAGTTAGGATCTAAGAGTGATAAATATCTATTTGTGGGATACCCTAAGAAAACAAGGGGTTACTACTTTTACCATCTTGGTAAGCAAAAGATGTTTGTCTCAACAAACATCACTTTCTTGGAAAAAGAGTTTATCCCTAAAAAAGGTTAGTGGGAGTAAAGTAGAACTTGAGGAAGTTTAAAAGTCACAAAATGATATAGATCATACAATTAAGGATCATTCTAATCAAGCATCTTAAGGTGTTAAGATAAGTAATCAAGCTAAAAGTACACCTGTACTCCAAAGATCTATTAGGGAATGTTATGAACCTAAAAGATATGATTTTCTCTTTACACAGGAGAGCGACAATAAGCCTACTAGTTATCAAGAATCAATATCATATATTGATTCCTTAAAGTAGCCTAAAGCCATGAAATCCAAAATGGATTCAATGCATGAGAATCAAGTATGGGACTTGATCGATGCACCCCAAAGGAATAAAACCCATTAAGTGCAAGTGGGTCTTTAAGAGGAAAAGCGAAGCAGATGGCAAGATACACCTATAAGGCAAGGTTGGTGGCAGAAAGTTATAGACAAGTTCAATGAGTTGAATATGAGGAACCTTTTCACCAATTACCATGTTGAAGTCTACTAGGATTTTACTTGTAATAGTTACATACCATGATTATAAGATTTGGCAAATGGATGTCAAAATAGGTTTTCTTAAGAAAACTTGAAAGATGATGTATATATGATACAACTTGAGGGTTTTGTGTCCAAGACCAAACTCACAAGGTATGCAAGCTAAAAAAGTCCATTTAGGGACTAAAGCAAGCTTCACTAATTTGGAACATACATTTTGATGAAGTAGTCAAATCATTTGACTTCATCAAGAATATTAATAAACCATTTGTGTACAAGAAAGTCAGTGGAAGTGCGATAGTGTTCCTATTACTGTATGTAGATGACATACTGCTTATAGGAAACAACATTTTCATGTTATAATCTGTTAAATTATAGTTATCTAAGACATTCTCTATAAAGTACTTTGGAGAAGCAAGCTTCATTCTAGGTATGAAAATCTATAGAAATAGATCTAAAAGGTTACTTAGCCTCTCCTAATTCACGTATTATAGACAAGATGCTAAAGATGTTTAGCATGGATGAGTCTAACAAAGGGTTCCTACCATGTCTTATAATGTTCACTTGTCTAGGAAAGAGTGTCCTAAAATGAAAGATAAATAGAAATGCATGAATGTGATTCCCTATCCATGCATAATAAGATCAATCATGTATGACATGCTATGTATGCAGCTAGAAGTCTCCTATGCACTAAGCATGACTAGTAAATATTAGGTCAATCTAGGTGAAAAACACTATAGTGCATTCAAGACTATCCTTAAATATTTGAGAAGAACTAAAGATATGTTCTTGAAGTATGAAGGAGACCCTAATTTAAGAATCAGAGGTTTCACAGACGCAAGTTTTTAGTCAAATCAAGATGATTACAAATCATAATAGGGTTTTATCTTCACTCTTAATGGAGATGAGGTATGTTGGAAAGGTTTTGTATGGGCTTGAAAACCATCCTTAAATACCCGACTAGCTTGAGAACCACCCAATCAATATGGGCTTGATTCAACTTAATTCAAACCCACGATGCTTATTTGGGTCTAAAACAATCCATGGATCAGCCTAATTAGCCAAGGTTTGCCTGTTCCATGGTTCCTATTTTAGTTTGGAACAAACAGCGGGCCCTATTATGGTTCACCAATGCCATCTGGCATCAAGCATACCCAATCCAATCTAATCCTATCCCACAATACTAATTTTAGACTGAAACAGTCTATAGGTAGACCCAACTGGCTTGGAGTCTACCAATTCCATCCAAACTTAGGCTAAGTGATTCTAATTCAATCTTGTCCCATGATGGTTTTAGTCTAGAATGGTAAACAAGTTAACCCAACTAGTTCAAGGACATACGATTTTGTATGAGCTTGATTCTAGCCTATGGTGCTAGTTTCAGACTATAATGGTTTGTGGGTTAACCCAACATGCCCAGGGACTATCAATTCCATCTGGGTTTGATTTATATTGATCTCAGCCTAACGTGTTGGTTTCAAACTAGAACAGTCCACAGGTTGACTAGATTGGCCTAGGGTCTATCGATTCCATCCAATCTTGGGCCAATCAAATCTTGTCCTATCTCAATGCATGGTTCCAATTTTGGTCCAAAACTGTTAGTTAGTCGACCCGACTAGTTTGGGGACCATCGGTTCTATTCATGCTTGATACTAACCTATAGTGCTAATTTCAAACTAGAGTAGTTTATAGGTAAATGAAACTAGTCTGGGGATGGTCATTCTATTCAGGATGGTTTGGCCTAACCCAATCCAAAACTAGCATCAATCGTAGCCCACAAAGCTAATTTTCAACTATAATAGTCTATAGGTTAACTCAAATAGCCATTGGTCTAGCAGTTTTGTCTAGGTCTTCTTAACTACCTTAAGGACTATTGGTTTAGTCCGGGCTCAATCCTAACCCATGATGCCCATTTGGACCAAAGCAATCCACGAGGTTAACTTTACTAGCCTAGGGCTTGTTTAATCCAACCAAGCTTAAGCAAACTAAATTTGGTCTGATCTTGGCCTATGGTTTTGGTTTCAAACTAGAACAATCTAAAAGTTGAATTGACTAGCCCATTGACCATAGGTTTTGTCACTGCTCGATTTAACTCAATCTCAAGCCATTATATTGATTTTAGGCCAACAAGATCTGTGGGTCAACGTGAGTGGCCCGAACTCTATTCATTCTATACAGGTTCGAGTCGAGTGCATAATTCTGATTTTGGTTTGAACTATCGACAAAGGAAACCCAACTAGTTCGAGTGCCACTGACTTTGTTTAAAGTCGATCCCAAACAAGGGTGCTGGTTTTCAACTGTAATGTTTTATGTGTTGAGTCTACTAGCCCGGGGACCACGAGTTTCAATTGAGCCTAATCATAACACATGTGGTTGATTTTAGACCAGAATAGCTTGTGGATAGACCCATCTGACCAAGGACCACTGGTTATGTATGAGCACGATATAGCTTGACCCCAACCCATTTCCCATTTCAATCTGTAATGATTAATGAGTAGTGTCAATTGATTCGACAATCCCTAATGCCATCTAGGTCTAATCCGACCCAAGTAACAGCCACTATGTCAATATCAGGCTAGAGCAGATTATTAGTTAACTTTACTAGCTAGGGACCAGTAGTTCCTTTTGGCCCGATCGTAACCCATGATAGCAATCCCAAATCGAAATGGTTTGTAGGTTGACCTAACTACCTTAGGGAACACCAGTTTCATCTAAGCTTAAATTGGTTAGATTCACTTTGATCTTAGCCCTTGGTTTTGATTTTAGTTTGAACCATCAATCCATCTAGTACTAATCCTAACTAGACTTAGCTCACGATGATGATTTTGGATTAGAATGATTTGCAGGCCGACCTAACTCGTTCGAGGTTTGTCAATTTTTTTTGCTCAGTTTAGTACAGTTTTAACTCATGGTGCCTATTTCAAACCAGAATGTTACACAAGTCAACTCGATTGATCAAGGGATTACCAATTACATCAAATTTCAAGTTAGCTAGACCTATTAGGATCCTAGCACATCGTTCCTATTTTAGTCTAGAATTATTGGCAAGAAGACATGACTAGTTTGGGGATCATCAGTTTTACTGGGTCCCGATCCTAGCCCATGATTCTAGTTGTGGTCTAAAATAGTTAGTGGGGTCAAGCCAACTAGTCTAAAGGCTATCCATTTAATGGCCTAGATCAGGCCTAAATAGAACTAGTACCATGGGCCAAGATCAGTCCATGTTGTTGATTTCATATCAAAACAGCCAATTAGTTAAGCCAACTAGCTAGGGAAACATTGCTTCTATTTGGGACTGATCTTGCCATTATACCATTGGTGTCATTTTTCAATAGGAATGGTCTACGCATTGTCCTAACTAGCCTAAAGACCACCAATTCTGTCTAGTTTCAAGTTGGGTAGATCCCAGCCCAACTAGCCCATTTTGGGTTAGAATGGCCTTTGGTTTGACTTAACCTACCCAAGGTTTACTGGTTCTATCTATGCCCAATCTTATTTGATCCTAGCCATTAGTACTTATTTCATACCAGAATGGTCTACAAATTGACCCAACAAGCCTAGGAACCATAGATTTCATTCGAGCCCAATACAACCTAATCTTTACACATGGTGCCGATTTCAAACCAAAATAATTTGTAAAGTGACCAGGGTAACCCGGGGTCCACTAGTTTCATGCAGGCTCAATCTTGGCTCACTATGCCATTTTGGACTAGAAGGGTTTGAAGGTCGACACAACTATACCAAGGATAGCCAATTCTACTCTGGCCCAATCTAGCTCGATCCTAGCCAACAGTGTCAACGTGCAATGGGTACAGTCTGTGAGTTGACCTAACCCAACCGTGGTTCACCAATTTTATTTGCACTTGGTCTAGCCATACCACATCTTGATATCCAAGGGTTTGATTGGCACAAATCACCCTATGCTAATTTACAATCCCATGAGTATGACCTCACTAAAATTCCTTTAATAATTTGAAATCATGAAAATAAATTCAAAAAATGATTCTTGGTGCCTTTTTAGAAAAATCCATGATATGCATAATATCTATGAAAATATTTTTTTAAATAATTTTTTTTAAAAAATGAAAATAAAATATTTTTCATAAAACCTTTTTCATATCTGAGGACCCAATATCTAACTAGATGAACACTAACCACCTAAAGTAAATAAAAAGGGTCATGTACCTGATTTCAATCACATGCAATATCTTGAAGTATCTCTTAATTGAAATAACTCTCATAAGACTCATTAACCTAAAAAATGATAATGATAGGGATAAGTGTAACCACTCAATGAGTAGAACACAAACCTAATTTTGGATTGAAAATCCTTTTGGTCATACATTTACATATACATATAGACAAACATACACACACATACATAATGGAAAACATATTTTCATATACCTTTCAAAAACATAATCACAATCATTTTCAAAACTTTTATAATTGATCTTTCATACTTAATATCCACTCTTATCATTGCTAACAACTCTATCAAATCATAAAAATAACATAACGTAACCTAAAAACATGATACTTGCTTTACTAAATCATATCTGATGACCATGTAAAGCTCATATCATGATACTTCACAAAATCATATCTAATGACCCTGTAAAGTTCACATCATCAAACTTTACTAAGTCGTATCTTGATGACCATGTAAAGATCATTTTTCATAATTATAATAACAATAAGGAATACTAGGGGAGCAATGTTTCCTTGACTTTAATATTTGCTTTGACTTGGCCTTTCTTTGTCCCGAAAGATCTTTCATAACTTTCATACTTTAATGCATCTATCCCATGATCCCTATCGCATGGGTGACCATAAGTCCGATAGCCCCTATCATATAGGTGACCATATACATTTTCTAGTGCACTTAGATCCACTAATATCCCTTGCTAGTTCATATACGTACATATACATACTTATGTTTTATGGCATTCTTAATCCTTTCATCATATACTATATGTTCTTAACTAATCCATGCCTAACCTATATCCACCTCATAAACATTCTCTCTATCACTATCATTCACAATGCTTCCAAGATGATGCAAGGAGGTTGAATTTTTAGAAATATTTTTCTTGGAAGAAATTCTCATTTTTAATAAAAGAATAAATATCTGCCTTTTATATAATAATATTTACTTCAAATAAACCATAGAATGGTAATAATAAAAATATAATAGCTTAAAACAATAATTTCCTTGTTTTCAGAAAAATAACAATTTTAATAATTTTTATAAACATAAGAAATCATAGTAAACATTTATGATGAAATAAAATTAGAAATTCATAAATTGATTTTCTAAAACATAGAATAAAAT
>JANHAO010017957.1:0-13809 GCA_026873985.1 Saraca asoca
ATGGGAGTTTCCTTAGCCAAAGGGGAGAAGAAATTTTTGAAATTCACAGCCCTTTGCTGCCCCTTAAGCCAAGGAAACCTTTCAGCAAGTCTTGGTCAAACTAATCCAGCACACATCTGGGAGGGAGAAGGCATTAGAGAACACCAGAGAAGACAACGGTGAAGCACCAAAACGAAAGGAAGTCACCAGAGCAGCAGGGGAGGAGAGAAAGAGCTTTGGGAAAATTCTAGGCATTTGCGAAGAAGGAGAAGCCAGGTAGAGAATATATATATATATATATATATATATATATATAAGGAAATAGGGCAAATTGTAGTTTGGTCCTAAGATTTTCCACCAACTTTAAATAGATCCCTTTGGAAAATAAGAAATTACAATCCAACCCTAACGAATTTTTAACTTTTTCACTTCAATCCCCCAGTCACATTTCTTTTTTTTTTTTTTGAGGTATTACACACATGTCCAAACATCTTGTAAAAACTTTATCGAGCCTTACATAAAGATAAAGAGAAAAATGTTAAGGCAAAATTTGTTTATAAGAATTATACCTTTAATCATGATCCAATACATTTAGATATAGTAAATTTCTTTGAACACCCTGAAGAAAGAATTTATTTTTCAGCTTTTCTAGTTATGTTTCTCTTTTATCCACTTAGCCCTTAATATTAATTGCTTCAGCATAAAATTTCATATGTAATGTTTCCTTTTGTTATCTTGCATTTCTTTTACAATTTTCTTTATTTTGCTTTAGTAAAAAGACATGGACACTCACTGATTTTTTTTATTTAGATCAAAAATCAATATTGAACATTTGTGTCTCATAGATAATGCAATAATGCACACCATTCTTAAAAAATAAAAAAAAAAATATTTTTTCAATTGACGAAAATTATGTCAATATAATATTTGGTAGTGCCAAATTGACTAAAGGCTCTGAAAGAGCCAATATAATTTTATCAAGAGGAACACAAATAATTATAAATAATGCGTATTTGTCAACCAAGCTCGAAGAAACTTATTAAGTTATAGAGACATACAACAAAATGGATATCACATTGAAATAGTAAATGAAAAAAATAATGAATATTTTTATATTACTATGATTGTCTCAAATAAGAAAAATGAATTGAAAAAATTTTCATCTTTTTCTTCTAATTTGTACTACACATATAAATATAAATCCAATTGAATAGTGAACTAGAAGTTTAATAACCAAAATATTTTCAGTATTTTACATGATCAGTTAGGCCATCTAGAATCAATAATGATGCAAAAAATCATTGAAAATTCACATAATCATCAATTAAAAAACCAGAAGATGCTTTAGTCTCATGAATTTTCATGTGTTACTTGTTCATGAGGCAAATTAATTATAAGGCCATCACCAACTAAATTTGGAATTGAATCCTATATATTTTTGGAACAAATACAAGTTGACATATGTGGACCTATTCATCCACCATGTGAACCATTTAGGTATTTTATGATCTTGATTGATGCTTTTATAAGATGATCACATGTGTGTTTATTGTCAACTTGCAACCTGACATTTACAATATTACTTGCTCAAATAATTCAGCTTCCATTACAATTTCCTAATTATCCAATTAAGACAATATGTCTTGATAATGTTGGTGAATTTATATCTAAAGCATTTAATGCTTATTGTATGTCAATTGAAATAATTGTTGACCATCCTGTAGAACATGTTTATACACAAAATGGTTTAGTAGAATCTTTTATTAAACACCTCCAACTAATAATTAGACCATTGCTCATGAGAATAAAGCTTCCTATTTCTGCTTAGGGACATGCCATTTTATAGGCAACAATACTTGTATGTATTAGGCCAACAAGTCATCATAAGCTCTCCCTTTTACAA
Source organism: Saraca asoca (assembly GCA_026873985.1). Classification (NCBI taxonomy): domain Eukaryota; kingdom Viridiplantae; phylum Streptophyta; class Magnoliopsida; order Fabales; family Fabaceae; genus Saraca; species Saraca asoca. The sequence goes on from JANHAO010017957.1 coordinate 1,883, forward strand.
TTGACTTTTGGTCAAGAGTCAAATACTTTCCATCTAAGAATTTTTGGATTTGCAATACGTGTTCCAATTGATCCACCATAACACACAAAGGGTCTTCAGAGGAGGTTGGGAATATATATTGGGTATAATTCACCCTTTATCATTAAATATCTTGAACCATTAATAGGGGATGTTTTTACTGCACATTTTTTTCTTATCATTTTGATGAAACAAATTTCCCAGCATTAAAGGGAGTGAATAAACAGTTGGAAAAGAATATTGCATGAAACATATCATCTCTAAATCACCTTGATCCTCACACAAAATAATGTGAATTTGAAGTTCAAAAGATTATCCATTTGCATAGAATAGCAAACCAACTGTCAAATGCATTTACTGACCAAAAGAGAGTAGCCAAATCATATATACAACTACAAATGCATTGGTTCAAATTCATGCCCCAATAGGATAATATGCAAATGCTATAGCAAATGAGTCCAAAACATGCCTAAAATGTAGAAAACCAATCGATTTCAAAGATAAAAATCCTCACAAGAGAAAAAGAGGTAAATGAGAAAAATAACTTTAATAAGGAGACAAATGCTCTAAAAAGACTGGAGACATGATTGATAATAAGCTTCCAAAAGAATTTTAGATGCCTAAAATTATTGAAAATGAAGAAATATCAATAAGTTATGTCTCCATTTTAGAAAAATGGAATAAAAAAGAAGTAGTTGTCGACAACATTTTTTTTCATATAATATAGCACTTGATATTATACAAAACAATGAGAATCTTGAGCCAAAGATAGTTGAAAAATGCCAAGATAAGAATGATTGGCCAAAATGAAAAGATGTAATTCAAGCAAAATTAAACTAACTTTCAAAACGTGAGGTTTTCATACTAATGGTCCAAACACCCAAAGCTGTAAAGTTAATAGGGCACAAATGGGTTTTTATGCGAGAAAGAGAAACGAGAAAAATGAAGTTGCAAGATATAAAGTACGATATGTAGTACAAGGTTTTTCTCAAAAACCTGACATTGATTATAAAGAAACATATTCTCCAATGGTGAATGCCATTACATTTCGATATCTTATTAACTTAACAATACGTGAAAAACTTTATATGAGTCAAATGGATGTAGTTACAAACAACCACACACACACACACACATACATACATACACGTGTGGGAAAATTCCTGAAGAATTTAAAATACCTAAAGCATACTATTTGAATCCTTGAGAAATGTATTTTACTTCTTGGGTTTGAACTCCTCAGTCAAAAATGAAAGAAGAATCCCACAAATGGCATCAGTGATAAATTTTTTACCTACAAGGGTGGTATCAATAACCTAAATGAAGAAAAAGACACCAATAACAGTGGAGGTCACTGGAAGACATTCTGATACTTAAATCAGTTAGGAGGTAGACTATAGGTTAGAAACTTACGAAGGGTTTCGAGAAATACCTAATATCTTTATATAGGCATGCAGTCAATAGTAAAAGATTTCAGATTGTGGATAAAGCTACATGACTAGTGGTTTATACGAACTGTTAACTTAACATGAGCACGTCCGGAGAGATGGTAATTGAAGGAAATAATTGTACAGGTGACTCATGGGTTGGGCGTGTGGACAATCATGGATTCAAGCTAAGGTCCAAAAGGTGGACGAACACTTGCCGTGTTGAGATTGATGCTGGACAATCGTTTTAAAGACCTCTGGGGAGACATAGGTGCAGGAGCGACAAAGGAACTGGTCAAATTTTTACGTTGTCATTTTAGATTTACTTCCTTCTCAAATTGTGAAATCTACAATTTTGTAGATCCTATTAATTATTAAAAGAGGTACACAATACACAATACACTCTTAAAATTGAGAGTGTATCAAGCATTTATGCTTTTGTAAACTTCAATTATTTTACTTTACTTCTATAACAAAACATAATTATTTAACATTCGTAAAAATCTTATTTAGTGAATCAACTGTGATAATACAACATTTCTAAAATTCTTGTTACAAGAATCAACCAAGATGAAACAACCTTCCTTGCAATCTTAATCTCACCATTGGGGAACAAAGTCAAAAGGAGCAAAAAAATAACTTCATTTTCCTTTTCATCATTAAATATTGCTATAAAAATACTAGTAAACATGTTTGAAAGATACTAATTGAAGAAATATGGTATGAACAAATATGGATGCGAGGTGACATTGAGAATAAACATGAAAGGAATGGAATAGCGACTGATATAGGTTATAATAAAACTATGAAGTATATGCTCCACTTCATCAGCTCTAAACTAAACTCTCAAACATTTAGCTAATCTACATAAATTACTGACCAAAAAAATCCACTTCATTTACATATAGTCCTAAACGTAGAAAAGATTAGTTTACTGGATTTTCATTCTACTTAACTTGTGATTGTTGCCCAACTTGGTGGAAGCCTCTCAGAAGTGGTAGGAATGCTACGAATGTTGATATCGGTAGGCAGGAGACGGTACTGAATGTCAAGCTCCCGGAAAATCTTGACTACCTCTTCAATCAAATGGGATCTCCTGACAAATCTTTCACCCATGTCTTGGTGGTTCATCCTATGAGTAGGCCAAATTGCGAATCTTACCATGTTTAACTGTTCAATTTCTTTAAAGACAATCATTGCTGATGGGTACCAATGCTCTTTCTTATTATCGATAAAGCTGCTTAGAAAAGAATAAAAATTTATCGGTCAGATATAAACCAAACAAATGTATGCTAGAGAAGAGATGTTTTTCTCACACATACCTATGGATTCTCTGTTTTATTTGTGCAATCTTTTCAGGTGGGGTAGATATATGTACACAGAATTCAACAGCATCTCCCATGTCAGGACTGCGGTAGTAATTGTTTATGGCCTTTGTGGCAAGAACAGCATTAGGGTATGTTATCTTTTGATTATCATATCTCAGAAATATGGTGGTCAATATGTTCATTTCTTCTACTACCATCTGAAATTAGTCACGAAAAGGAAAGATAAATTAGGCCACATTTTGAACGAAGACTGAACCTGTGTTTGAATAAAAAAGGTGTGAACGCACAAAGAAGTAAATATTACCTGAACTCCTTCAATTTCACACCTATCTCCCACATCAAATGGGTGCATGACAAATAAGAAAACAATTGCTTCAAATACAGTCTTGCAGGTATTTCCAAATATGAATGCCACCAAGACGAGTTGTGAGCTCACAAAGAGAAGAAATTTGGTTGTGGCAATTTCCAATATTAAGAGCCAAATAACCAGTATCACGATGGCAACTAAAAAGTTGAGCATTCGATGAAGTTTGTTCACTGCCGTTTTGGTATCATTCAATGTCAAGGAAAGTGCTCTCCGCTCTCGGAATGCATAGACCTTGATTATTTAAACACAAAATGACGACATGAGTAGTAGAAACAAAGATGCAAAGACACTAGCACCATAACTTAAACCAGAGACAGATATCTCATTAGAAATTATATTCCACTAAAACAACAGGATCATTTTTATAAATCAAAACTTATTCAGACGTAAGTAGGAAAAAAAAATAGACCAAGGAAGTATAGAACATTGGGTCCTTTGTGCACTTGTATACTGTTGGGTGACAGTGTAAAGGGAGATCATATTATCAATAACATGAAATAGACATTTTATAAAGCACCAAACTTGCTGTTTCCATCACAATCCCATTGCAGGAACTCCCCAAACCACTCTAGTACTATATACTTCAGGTCAGGGTTTATAAGAAAACAACATCATAGAATCATGATGAGAATGTTAATACACCTCAAAAACGTTTACATTGTATGATCAAAAAATATTGAACAATCAAGCACAAAAGAACCAACCTAGGTAAGCACCTTACATAGACAGAGTTTACAGTATATAAGCCTTGTAACTTCATACTTACCACCCAGTTCTTCAAGGCTGATTTGCTGATTTTCCCACTCTCAGATGCTCCTTCAAAGAGATTCATGGTTTTTACAGCTTCTTCTTCTTTCATAAAACGCATCAAATCCTCCAGGTATATGTACCTGCCAGAAGGAAAAAGAAAAACCAAAAAAATAACTCTTAGTGCACATCTAGAAAATGACTACACAGAAAGAAGGGACTACAAAACCAAGAGAGTTATCAGTCATTCAGAAAATTTGTAAACCACACTAAATCAAGACAATTTTGTATTATCCATCAGTAAACACTAAGGGAAAATACTTGGCAGCTGCCAGCTGAGTTTTTCAAACACTATATTAATAGTAGAAAGCTTGCAAAGGTTTTTATAACACTAGAAAACAAGATTTAACATTGGACAATCAATGTAGACATTATATGTAAACAATACTTTGTCAAGGTGTCAATAAAGCTTTTAGAACTCCCAATTATAAGGATTTATCAGAGAATAGATATCCATGTGTTTTGAACAATCTTTGTGTTTTAAACAAGACAAAGATTAAGAATCTAGGAGCTGAAGAAGCAACTCAAAGCCTATTGGGAAAAATTCATGGAGAAAAGATTAAAATAGAATGTGAATAAAGCTTGATAGAAACTAGGAAACAGCATTGCAACAAAAAAAGGTTTAAAAAGGCAAACCATCACTTCATTGACTCTATCAAATCAATGATAAAGACTGCAAATGCATAAAAAGAACCCCATATATACTAAATCAGCCAATTAATTTGATCTGTTAATCATTAATGAGTCAAGGACTAACCTGCACCCCCGCCTAGCAACATTCTGAAATATTTTCTTGGCTGCTGCTTTTGCCTCCATTTCACTTCTAATTTGCGTGGCATTCTCATCTTCATTAGCTGAATCAAGTATCTGTTCATCCAGTGTAGTAAGAGTCCCATGTCGGACCATATTGATTAATCTTTTCATATTCCAGGCAGACACATTTTTCGGATTCATCTTATGCAGGTGATCAATAGTTATAGCATTCACTTCGTCAGACTTCTTAGAGAGTGGCCGAGAAAATTTTTGACTTATAAGTCGTGGACTTTTTTGAAGCATTCCACTTTTGGCCACCATTCCACTCTTGGCTGTAGAGAAGGCACTTGCCCTCAGGTCAGGTGGTATGGTAGCCCCAGCCCTCTGCAGCTTCTCAACCTCAACTGCAAGCCTCTCCTCCTCCTCCTCTGCCTTCTGAAGTTCAATCAATGGCGGACCCGACAGTGTCTCAATCACAAATTGATTGAACAGTGAATCCTGAATCCTATCAAAATAGGTGCTAACATGGAAAGAAGAAGCCAGTACCTTAACCATAAGAGTCTTAACCAACCATACCAAAGTTCCCACCAAGAAACACACCAAAACCTTAGTAATATAATTAAGGAAGTCACTCTTGGTCTCCCTTTCAACTCTCTTGTCAAATAAAAGATGCCAAGCAATCAAAACCAGACCCAACCATAGACAATTTTGGACTGCCTTCTTCACGCCATATACAAAATAAAGCACTCTCTTCCGCAAAAGGAAATTCCTTTCAATACAGAAAACCACTATTCTTATTACCCAATCAGAAACTAACCGACCACATATTAGAACCAAAACCATTACCTCCCACTTCCATAATTTGAGCTTCCACAGATCCTTATTCCTCAAATATGGGATAGAAAGCGTGCATGCTAATGCAGCAATAATTAAAATCAAACTCAGCCATTCAAGCAAAAGCCATATGCCGAAGTGGGACCTTTTGAACTCATCGGGTATATCCTCTTCTAAAAACGGGTCGTCTTCCTCATCATCCCCTTTCTTCCCCAACAATCCCGAAAACAGTTGCCCCGACCTTGGAATCCGACCCGACCTCCGGTCCGTCTCCTCTGGTGGGTCAATCAGTCGTGACCTCGTTTTGGCTCTCATCAGACCAGACTTCCTCTGCATCGATTGGTTCCTTTCAAACGAGGCATTTGAAGTGCACCTTAAAACCTCGCCATCTCCTCCACCGCCGCCACCATTGGAAGCTTGGGACTCAAAACGCTCATAACGCTGCGGCGGTTGCGGAGGTTTTGGAAACTCTTCGGCACCCTGTGTGTCCTTATACCTTCGTCTCACGGATTCGTTTGCTGCTAACTCAACCACATTGATAGCTGGTTCCTCAAACGAAACTTTTAGCTCCTTCGAAATCCGATTCACCGTCGGAGACTCCTCCACCGGCTGCAAACCTCGATCACGCTGTAGCTCCTCCATCTCCAAATCCATATCCAACGAAAAGTCACCTGAAGCTTTCTGTTTGTGCAAGAACTCACCAATCAATATCGACGGAGGATCCTCGCCGCTTCGCTGGAAATCAAAATCCTCATTGTTTCTTTCGTTACTCGTATTCCTTAAAGCATCTTCATCTTTCCAGTCATAGCTAGATTCCCTCCAAATTCGACCACCACCAGCGCCATCGCCATCCTTCACGACGGCTCCGTCACCTTTTGACTCGCCTTCGTCGATTTTAAGAATAACCTCACCGGCCATTGTCGGCGGAGAAGATTGACGATGACGATGACGATGATGATAATCTTCTTGATCTGATAAAATGGGAATCTTTTCCGGCGAGGAAGAATTTTTTTTAAAATTTTTCAATGAACCAAGAGATTTGAAAGATTTTTTTAACGCAGCGTCCATTAATCACGATACTTATTTAGGCATATGCTGCGCAGAAATTAAAAAAAAAAAAAAATTGCTGCCTTTTCTCTCTTTCTTTTTAGGTAGGCGTAAAGAAATGAGCTCAAATGTGTAATGGCAGATTTTGATTTGAACAGCGAAGCTTTATTTGGTTAAGGTTGTCTTAGAAAAATGGTCTGTTACGAGTAAACAAAGATCCTTAGTGGCAACAACATTATTAACATGAACGGTGATTGCGCGTTTGAAAGCGACATGTCGTTGGATTGAAGAATCAAGGGGTTTTCGTTTTCCTACTTCACATGCTGTTTACTTCAATTACAGCTAATTGAGAAATTTCGGCACTACCAGCAAAAAATTAAAAGCAATTTCGGCACTGCGTTTCGTGTTCGGGTCGCGAATTTGCTACGTGGAAGAAATTGAGCGGCCATGACTGTATGCTTTTTCACGCACTTAAGTATGTAGGTTTAAACATGTCATGTATCACAAAGTCAGCTATAAATATACAACAAACTATTTTTGGTTTTCATATATGACTACTTACTTGGACCAAAATGGAAAAACGACTAATTATGTAAAATATATTAAATTAAGTAAATAAATATTCTTTTACTCTCTGTTTTACTTATGATTTATTAATTAAGTAAATAAATTTATTTTTTACACTTCTAACATCTTTATTCATTTGATACTTAATACAATTTTTTTTTAGTATATTAAGAATGAAAAGATTTAAATTTAAGATTTTTAACCAAACCTTCAACTCCCTCAAGTCATTAGATTTACATTACTAGATTTACTGAATATAAATTGGAGTTTCTGAATTCCTTTTTTTTATCATTTCTGTCAATCTTCTCTTCAGATAAGTAAGAAAATAATTTTATGGAAGTTTAATTTTTAAGAAGTTAAGAGTTTTTATTATTACATTATAAATGTTTTAAGACTTATATTTTTATTTAATTTATATACTTTAAAATTTTAAATTAGGTGATCCAACATTAGAGTACTCAAATTCTTAAGAATTTGAATTTTTTATAAAATTATCCTAATTAAAATTAAATATGTTAGAAAAATGTTATGTTCACATGCAAAGTATGTTTGGCAAACTCAACTAGGAGCTTATAAGCCAGCTCTAGGAATGCTCGGCTCACTAGTTTTTTGAAAAATAAAAATAAATTCTATTTTAATAAGTTATTCTAAGTAGTTTATAACTTATAAACTAAAAGTTAATTTATAAGTTATAGATTTTGTTAGGCGTAAGTAGTTAATAAGTTAATTAATGACTAATAAATTAATTATTAATTATTTTATTAGTTATTGATTATTAATTTTTGATTGAAAGCTCACAAATTAGCTTATGGTATTAAAAACATTTAATAAAATTAATTATTGAATTAGCTTATAAATATAAAATGGCATAAAAAAGATATGTTAATATCAATAAATAGTATATGGAGTAACTAGCATCCTTAGTAATGTAATGACACTTGATGTTGCCTTAAGGTTTTTCCCTCTTCAATGTTCTGCGTATCCTAAATTCGAATCCAAGACGTTGTGTGTATATTAAGTGGCTTGTCACTCCTATTATAAAAAATATATATAATATATGGAGTAAGTTAATCCATATTTATTTTAATATTAAAATATATTGATGTAATCAAAATAAAAATAAAATTATCTATTATTATATTTTATGACATAATATATTTAATTTATTTACTTACTTTTTTATTTATTATGTTAAATTAATGGATATAGATTAAATATCTAATGATAATTTGACTTTATAAAAAAATATTAAAAAAATAAACATTAAATACTAGAGTTTTCAATTAATTAGGACATAAACTATTATATCAACTTAAAAAAGAGAGAAAAATTGAGAAAAATAATTGAAATTTCTATTCTAATAAGTTATACACTATTTTTTAAAAAGAGTTTTTTTTTGCTAAAAAAATTAATATATCAAATACTTTTAAAATATGAAAAAGCTGTTTAATCAAATTAAAAAAATAAAAATTAATTTTTTGTTTAACGCCAAACATACAAGAGAATGAGAATTTTAAATTAGGATTTACATATTTTTATCAGCAAAAATATTTTTAATCTCACAATATATATTTTAACAAATAAAAAATTTATCTTTTCAATTTTAACATATATTTATGATGATTTTAAAATATCAAATTTATTAAAATATAAAAGATAATAATATTAAAATATGAATAATATGATGTAATTAAAAATATTTTTCTTTTATATTATGTGTTAGGGTTATCTGCGCACAACGATTCAAAGAACACGGCACGATTAATCAGCCCGACTGTGGTTTTTGTGGTCGTGGAGAAGGTGAGTGCAGGTGAGATGACGACGTTTTTTTTTGTTAGAAGTTAGATATTTACGCGGAAAACGGGATTCTCTTGACACAGTTGTACGCTGTGACAGTGACTGATACTGCTACGTAAAACAAAATCAACAAATTGCAATCTGCCCTTAGTTGCGCAAATAAATAATCCCCCAAAAGTGTCCCTTAAGTTTAAATTATTGCTTAAAATGTACCACTCAGTCGAGCTTTAAGTTTAAATTATTGTTACTTAATATAGATTATCAGTCAAGCTTAAATTTTAATCATTTTCTAACCTAAAATATTTTTAATTTTATTATTATTATTATTAATTTTTTATATTATCTTAATTTTAAGATTAACTTATTTATAATATTAAAATATCTCACTTATTAAATTATAATAGATAATATCAATATTTTTAATAATATAATGATATTCGATCTTATTTTAAAATTTCTCTCATCTTCAGCATCTTGAATTTAAATTCAAGATGTTGCTATATATATATATATATATATATCAAATAGTTTATTACTTTTATTATTATAAAAAAAATTACAATAGATAATAAAATTAAAAATTTTAACACGAGGGCCTTAAATAGTGTATTGGAGATTTTTAAATCCATAATTTTTTGTTGTCAATATATATATATATATATATATATATAAAACAATACTACAAGTGTAATAACAACCCATGTATAGCAATGTGAGGCAATTACCTCCACAAATAAAAAAATTTTACGCACGATACTAATTTTATGTATTTCCCCCGCAACTTAAATAACATTATCCCCATATTTTCTTCTATCAATTGAAATGAAAAGATTTTACTTTAAGGAAGATTTAAAATATTATTTTTTATACACTACTAAACATATAAAAAAAGATCTAAAATAATATTTTATTCCTATTTAAATACTTATTTATCTTTATAAATATATATATATATATATATTATCTCACAAATTAAAATTTATGAATCCCTCACATTGGACAAGTGGATTAAAAGTATTTTTCTTAAAATTGACTAATGAACTTATCTTAAATTTTCAAGTTGTATGCTCTTATTTCTATAAACTTATAAAATTTTGAAAGAATCATATAGTTAGAAGTGTGGACAGAAAGAAGATAAAATGGAATTTTGTCAAGTTGCGTGACCAAATTGTATGGAGCATGGCAAGTGCTTATTTATGTAAATGATTGCTTTCAAGTCAAAATAGTAGATAAAAATTCGAGATGAGTTTTGTTGGCCGTCGTTTTCGTTATTGATATTTTTCCTTATTTATTTTTTATTAATTTATTGGGTATCTATCTATTTATTCTATTTGATTTTTATGTCATTCAATTGGATGAAAGAATTTCGTAATGTCAAGAAGAAATTCTACAATACAATAAACGTCAGATCTGTAGGCGAACCTATAGTATGTAACAATAGATTAAGGTTTAAAATTACCTGGTAAACATGATGAACCCTTACTTTGTTCCTGGAAGCATCTGCTCTATATGGAGATAAACTGTCCTCTTGACTATAATATGATAGAGAACAAAAAAATTATCATCGTATCACTTAATGAGACAGTAACACACATATTATAGCAGAGATCAGTAACTCTCCATGTGCAATCCTAATGGGTTATTAGGTTAACCTACCCATCAACAATTAATCTAACACAATGGCCCAGTAAACACAATCTACTTAACACAGATACAGCCCATTAAACAAAATGAATCATATAATTTGGCTATTTATATAAAACACTTATAATTGACTTAAATATTAAATCTGCATTTTAATTATGAAAATATAATTTATATTAGTTCACAAAATTATTCCAACATTGAATTTTTAAGGTGAAGGTATCAATTAATTTAATTATCAAATATACCAAAATATTTAAGTATCCATCCATGTTGACGTCAAGCCGAAAAAAAAAAGTGTCCTCTCCTTTGTACTCTTTAAAAGATAAGGACAAAATTTTTATTTTAAAATTCATTATTTTAATATAAATATTTTATTTTTATTTCTTTCATTAAATTACACCTTTTGTTCTTAATAAAAAGAGAAGATTTTTTTTTTTTCACGAGAGAAGGATACGTGAGGTTAACAGATAAAAAGAACAAGAGATTCAAGTATAAATACTAAAAAGAATGATAATAATAATAGGATAAAAATATATGGACTTCTCTTAAAATATATGAAATATATAAATTTCTTTTTTAATTTGAAATCTTACACTTTAGTTTAGTTAATCATATTCTGTTATAAATGTGACAGAATATTCCTTAAGTCAAAATATGATTTACAAGTCAAATAGTGTTTAATTATTACATTATTCTTAAAATAAAAATAGTCTTTTATAAAACTTACTTAAAAACTAACAATAAAAATTATAATTTTATGTTTTTTTCTTCTTTCTTTCTTTCCTTCATGACAAGCATCAAAATTTAAAAAAGAAATCATATTTTATAGAAGGAAATCAAATGTTGCTATTAAATGTGAAATTATGGGTAAGTTTGGTTACAGTTTTTATGTCTTTAGAAACAAAAAATTTTGTTTGGACAAGTATTTTTTTTAATTAATTTTAAAAATTTTATCTTCAAATGTTTGTCTTAAAAAAATAAATTTTTAAAACCACAAAAAAAAAGGGAGAACAAGCTCTTCGTTAACATCAATTATTAGAATTAAAGCCCCTATTTGGGAAACTATTTTTTTATTTTTAAAAATAATTTTTTTGTTTTCTTGTTCTGTAAAAATAAAAAAAATCTGTTTGACAACTTGTTTTCAAAAACTGTTTTTCAAAAACTATTTTCTAAAAGTATAACTAAAAAATAATTTTCAGGAAACAGAAAAATGATGTTTTTCCTTGTTTTTGTATATAACTGTTTTAAGATTTTTTTCAAAAATAAGAAGAATACCTATTTTCATTAATGACAAAGTTGTAAATAATATTAAATATATTTTTTTAATTTTCAAAA